>JASANE010027572.1:0-99700 GCA_030248225.1 Trileptium ribeirensis
TTTTACTTGGTCGTCCTTGCCGAATTGACTGATTTAGACGTAAGCAAACTTGCATTAATCGTATCCAGCTGCCCAACTCGTATGAAAAAATCGATTTAGACGTAAGCAAACTTGCATTAATCGTATCCAGCTGCCCAACTCGTATGAAAAAATCTATAATTCTGTCAATGTTGTACAACAAATCATTGGAAAAAGTGGCAAAATTTTGTTGCCCTAATTTACCATTTATAGACCCCGTGCAGCACCTCACAAGGGTACGAAAACAGGTAACGTACTTTTAAAACAAGGAAACAATCGTGTTTCACTAGAAAAATAACCATATATACCCAAAAAGCAGAAAGCTTAAAGCAGAAGCTGATTAAAGCTTCTTTTAAATTTACCTTAGTGATAAGACCAGGTTCCGGTTGTAGTTCCGGAGAAAAATCAAAGTTCCGGTTACTCACTGGTATATATATCTTTGCCCTTGCCTTCCGTTGTCTAATCATATGACTAGAACATTAATACATTCAGTATTTTAAATATTACATTTTATTTGATATTTTTCAATTTTAGTATGTGTCCTAGTACTCAATTTACCATTCAGTTTTTTGAAAATTTTCTCAGTTTGGCTAATTTTTTTTTTCAATTTGGCACAAATTTTTCCTAATTGCCCTTATCTTTTTCCAATTTAACCCCAATTTTTGCCAATTTTCACTAAAATGCATCAGATGGCTTTGTTGCTGCAGCTGGAGGCGATAACCAAACCACCCGCCCATCGCCAATGACACCTATGGTTTATATGCTATATTGCACAGCTTATCTTCGAGCGTACAGCGGCGCACTAAAACAACTCTACTCCTGGGTCGCAGCTTGACCGCCGCTTTTGAGGGGCATAACGACACTAGACATTGGACTCTTCACTAATTTATATGTATTAAAGCATTAGTGCATTAGGAAAGAGTATGTCACTTCCCAGCACTCTAGCGTTAACCCGTGTTTGATGATATGGGCATTTTAGGCCTGACCGCTCATTTCTGGAGGGGAGGGTCACCATGCACAGACCCTCCCTGTTTTGTGGGCATAGCGGTGGATCCCAGTTTTAGGGGAGCGGTATGTCAGACTCCTTGTGGGGTCGGTAAAATAACTGCGACCGGTTCGACCGACCCTCCTAAAATTAGGGTTCTGAAATGCCCCGTAAAACTGGGGGTCCGAGTTACCCCCTCCAACGAAACTGGGGTATCTGCGCATGACGACGCCCAGAAGTAGCGAGCCAGCCCGAAAACGCCCTAGTCATCAGACACGGGTTAACATTAGAATGTTGAGAAGTGAGATAATCTTCTCTAATTGGCTGTCGGTTAAGCTAATAAAATCATTTCATTTCGTTGTTGCGTTGAACGTTGGTACTGGTATTCCAGTGGAGAACTCAGATAATGTTAAAATACACACAATAGCGTTCGTAGTCAGACAAAACTAGAAAACAATGTCACAGAAAGCTGCATTAAATTGCTATACTGTGTTGTGGTAGCACACAATGCGGTACTTACATTACATACACACTATGATTGTATATTTTTTAATTTTTTGGACCTTACTTAATCGAGAAGGAACGGGCTATTTTATACATCGGTCGATTCGGCGTTGCGAAATCTCGGCTCGACCCAAACAGTGGAATACTGGCATGCCAAGCCCGGTTTGCGGTCGGGCTGGACCGAGACCCAAAAGTTCGGGGAAAAAATTTATCGTATTTTATTAGCAGTCTCACATACGAACGAGCCCTTGTTTCACAGGCCGCCAAACGTGTACGATAATGGTAATTTTTCGTTTTTATAATAGATGGGGTAAACATTATTATCGGACAAAAATTTAAAGTTGATTTGAGATCCCGGACTAAACTTGGGCTATCCTTAGGCTTAGGCTCAGTAGGCGACCTAGACTTACTCTTAGGCTTAGAGAAACAAACCATTTAAGGAAATATTGTACGATAAAAACTCCACGATAGGATTGTCGGGAGAAACTGAACATGATTCAAATGAAAATTTTAAATTTAAATATAACTAAATTTAAATTATACAGCTAAAATTTATATATTTTTAAATAATACTATTACATCCAAACTTGTTGCAATGTATATTTCACACAGATATCGTTTTAAGAAAAATCTTCAACTTCAGCATACCTTAAATCGCAAACTATTAACCGGCGGTTTCGCATACGGAACACCCAAATAAACGGAAAATTCCTGATCATTCTCAGCGATGCTTAGACGTCGTCCTCTCAGTAGTCCCCTTGACGTCGTCATAGTATGGGTCCGAAATGATTGCCCACTCACAAACTCAAGGTAATCAAAATTAGTTATTAGCAATAGCAAGAGTGTAATTCTCGTAGCAATATCTAGAAAACTTTGAAAGCAACAAAAAATCCTGAAGTTCAAGTAAAATGTTGGTAACATTTTTTCTGTTTTCTTAAAGCCCAGTACTATTTTATGCAATGATAGATTTGCCTTGGTGATGTGTTTTTTGGACTAAATGTAAAAACAAATATTCGTTTACTGCAATTAAAACTGCAATAGAACTTCCAGTTCTACTGCAAATACAGTAGTAAATGAAACAGGAATATCCAGCGCAACTAATACTTAATAGTAGCACCAGCTGCATTCATAATACAAATTGTAATCACCAATTGACGTAGGGATTTGCTTAGTTTTTGTGTTCTATAACTTCCCTAAGGTAAGGGAATGATGTATCGGGCTTTGGGCTTCGTCCCATTCTTTCTTGTTTCTAAAAGTTGATATATTCTTTCCGCTATTACATCCGTTTCATTTAAAAAGACTCCTAAAACCAGTTTTTGTTGCCATTTTGGCCGAAAATGGGGTATGAGCTGTTCGCGTTCAACTAAAGGGCACATCCTCATCTGTTTTACTATCGAATAAAAAAATTTGTCGGAATCCATCCACCCGAAGGTGCGTTATGAATAACAAAAACATACAACAAAAGAATTTTTCACGATTTTTTATACTTTCAAACATATTTAAAAGATTTGTATTAAGAAAAACAAAGTTCTGTAAACCAGTCCGTGGATCTACAGCAATGAAAGTTGTATTCAATACGGTATCCTCAACTACGTTACAATCACCCACTAAACAGTTGTAGCATTTATGACAGATCAATTCATATTTAAAAGATTTGTATTAAGAAAAACAAAGTTCTGTAAACCAGTCCGTGGATCTGCAGCAATGAAATTTGTATTCAATACGGTATCCTCAACTACGTTACAATCACCCACTAGACAGTTGTAGCATTTGGGACAGATCAATTCATATTTAAAAGATTTGTATTAAGAGAAACAAAGTTCTGTAAACCAGTCCGTGGATCTACAGCAATGAAAGTTGTATTGATACGATTATACTCAACTACGTTACAATCACCCACTAAACAGTTGTAGCATTTATGACAGATCAATTCATATTTAAAAGATTTGTATTAAGAAAAACAAAGTTCTGTAAACCAGTCCGTGGATCTACAGCAATGAAAGTTGTATTCAATACGGTATCCTCAACTACGTTACAATTACCCACTAAACAGTTGTAGCATTTGTGACAGATCAATTCATATTTAAAAGATTTGTATTAAGAAAATCAAAGTTCTGTAAACCAGTCCGTGGATCTGCAGCAATGAAAGTTGTATTCAATACGGTATCCTCAACTACGTTACAATCACCCACTAAACAGTTGTAGCATTTATGACAGATCAATTCATATTTAAAAGATTTGTATTAAGAAAAACAAAGTTCTGTAAACCAGTCCGTGGATCTACAGCAATGAAAGTTGTATTCAATACGGTATCCTCAACTACGTTACAATCACCCACTAAACAGTTGTAGCATTTGTGACAGATCAATTCATATTTAAAAGATTTGTATTAAGAAAAACAAAGTTCTGTAAACCAGTCCGTGGATCTGCAGCAATGAAAGTTGTATTCAATACGGTATCCTCAACTACGTTACAATCACCCACTAAACAGTTGTAGCATTTGTGACAGATCAATTCATATTTAAAAGATTTGTATTAAGAAAAACAAAGTTCTGTAAACCAGTCCGTGGATCTGCAGCAATGAAAGTTGTATTCAATACGGTATCCTCAACTACGTTACAATCACCCACTAAACAGTTGTAGCATTTGTGACAGATCAATTCATATTTAAAAGATTTGTATTAAGAAAAACAAAGTTCTGTAAACCAGTCCGTGGATCTGCAGCAATGAAAGTTGTATTCAATACGGTATCCTCAACTACGTTACAATCACCCACTAAACAGTTGTAGCATTTGGGACAGATCAATTCACATTTTCGAACTGTGATGCAATGTTTATAGTACAAATAAAGGGTGCGTTCGTTGCCAACTGCTACTGGATCATATGCATATTAATAAAAATTCAGCGATTTGCTTCATAAATCACTCCTAAAACTCGTTCTGCGAGCAAACCAAATATCTCGATAAGAGGTTTTTGTCTATTTATCAGGATACAAATACCCGAACAGGTGTCACCAATGAGAAGCATAACTGCGTATAATCTCGAAGAATTTTTCAAAAAAACATTAAAACCTGCCGTATCAGGAAAACTTCTGAAATTTGTTACTTGCCGTACTACAAAATTCATATCTTTTATAATTTAGGAAACACAATATATTTTTCCGCTGTTCGCTGCACGTCTGCAGTTTGCGGTCGCGATAGAAAAACTTGATACCCAATCTTCGGATAAACATGCCAAACCACCAAATATATTTAGCTTATATTACATGATTCAACTTTATCAGACTCGTCTACACAGATATAAGCGATTTGCTATACTTTTTTGCGCTTTGTCACTACACCCGTATCAGCCCGAATCTTCGAGATTGACTATGATTTTTCCCGGTCATTGTCGGGATGGCCACTCATTTTGTTCAAAAAAATAAACACCGCATTTGTGACGGTAATAGTCTGTTTATCCTGCAAGGCATGGCTTTTAAAGTAAATCAACCTATATATGCTTGTTTTCCACTGAATGATATCGGCATTGTAATCAAGTATATTTCTAAGTAACGTACACTGTCTTCAGACGCTCTGGAATGAAAGTTGCATCGGTCTTATGAAAACCTGTGGACCCTTCTTTTTGATAAGTTTAATAACCATTATGCATGAGTAAACTTAAGCTGCGCCGCGTACCATCCTGTTTTGACGCTATGCACAAAACGCTGTTAGGGAACAAAACAGTTATTGGAATAGCCAAATCCAAATTAAAAAATTTCCATTCGTCAGAGCGACTGATTGCAAAATAGGGTAATTTCTGTTCGCTAGCACAATGCACCTTTTTACTGTTTAGCCACGAATTCGTTTCACAACGCACAACGTATCAACTCGCATTCCACACATATTTTCGTTACGCTAACACATTTCGTTTCATAAAGATAAATAGTTCGCGAACATTACAGGTGATTTGAAGCTTTTACAATACTAAACAGGGTAATTTTAGTTCGATAATAAAATAAAATATTTTTCAGTTCAAACGTCAAACGGGCACAAATCTGTTATTTAATGTTTTGAAGTAATCGATGAAATGGGGAAATTTTTTGATTCTTAACGTTTTGGATACACAAATTTTATGTTCTTTATATATTGTGTCAAATAGTTGGTACGCTGAACAATCGATCGTTAATGACAGAAGGGGGTGATAGGGACTCACCTTAAGTTTACTTATGCATTACTGTTGTCTTCTATTTAGATATTGCCTATGTTCGGGCTCGCTAGAATTTTTCCGTTCTAGTTGGCCGAATCTGCCTGAACGGAATAACTGCTGTTACTTTTGTCTTCTATTTAGATATTGCATATGTTCGGGCTCGCTAAAATTTTTCTGTTCTAGTTGGTCGAATCTTCATGAAAAGAATAACTACTGTTACTGTTATCTTCTATTTAAGTATTACACATGCTCAGGCTTGCTAGAATTTATCTGTTCTAGTTGGTCGAACCTGCATGAACGGAAAAACTACAGTTACTGGTTGTCTTCTACTAAGGTATTACACATCTTCAGGGTCACTAGAATTTTTCTATTCCAGTTGGTCGAATCTGCGCGGAACAACTACAGTCAATTATTGTTGTCTTTCATTTAGGTATTACAAGTGTTCAGGCTCGCTAGCATATTTGTGTTCTAGTTGGTCGAATCTGTATGAACGGAGCAACTATAGTTATGCCTGAGTAAACTTAAGCTGTACCGCCTACCATCCTCTTTTGAGATTATGTACAAAACGCTGTTAGAGATCAAAACAGTCATTGCAATAGCCAAATCCAAATTAAAACATTTCCATTTTTTCGAAAGCAGAGCGGATGATTGCAAAATGGAGTAATTTTTGTTCGCTAACATAGTGCACATTTTTTGCTGATTAACCATGAATTCTGGTTTCATAACGCACAATGTAGCAAATTAATATTCGACATTTTTATCGCTACGCTAGCATATTTTTAGTTTTATTAACTACAATACATGTAGTTCGCGAACATAACATGTGATCTGAAGCTTTTAAAATAGTAAACAGGAGAATTTTCTTTCGATAATAAAATATAAATTTTAAAGTTCAAATGTGATACGGGCACAAATCTACTTAATGTTTTGGACAATATAATCGTTTATAGGAAATTTTTTTAATTTTAATATTTTTAGTTTTATTAACTACAATACATGTAGTTCGCGAACATAACATGTGATCCGAAGCTTTTAAAATAGTAAACAGGAGAATTTTCTTTCGATAATAAAATATAAATTTTAAAGTTCAAATGTGATACGGGCACAAATCTACTTAATGTGTTGGACAATATAATCGTTTATAGGAAAAATTTTTAATTTTAATATTTTTAGTTTTATTAACTACAATACATGTAGTTCGCGAACATAACATGTGATATGAAGCTTTTAAAATAGTAAACAGGACAATTTTCTTTCGATAATAAAATATAAATTTTAAAGTTCAAATGTGATACGGGCACAAATCTACTTAATGTTTTGGACAATATAATCGTTTATAGGAAAAATTTTTAATTTTAATATTTTTAGTTTTATTAACTACAATACATGTAGTTCGCGAACATAACATGTGATATGAAGCTTTTAAAATAGTAAACAGGAGAATTTTCTTTCGATAAGAAAATATAAATTTTAAAGTTCAAATGTGATACGGGCACAAATCTACTTAATGTTTTGGACAATATAATCGTTTATAGGAAAAATTTTTAATTTTAGTATTTTTAGTTTTATTAACTACAATACATGTAGTTCGCGAACATAACATGTGATATGAAGCTTTTAAAATAGTAAACAGGAGAATTTTCTTTCGATAATAAAATATAAATTTTAAAGTTCAAATGTGATACGGGCACAAATCTACTTAATGTTTTGGACAATATAATCGTTTATAGGAAAATTTTTTAATTTTAATATTTTTAGTTTTATTAACTACAATACATGTAGTTCGCGAACATAACATGTGATCCGAAGCTTTTAAAATAGTAAACAGGAGAATTTTCTTTCGATAATAAAATATAAATTTTAAAGTTCAAATGTGATACGGGCACAAATCTACTTAATGTTTTGGACAATATAATCGTTTACAGGAAAAAATTTTAATTTTAATATTTTTAGTTTTATTAACTACAATACATGTAGTTCGCGAACATAACATGTGATATGAAGCTTTTAAAATAGTAAACAGGAGAATTTTCTTTCGATAATAAAATATAAATTTTAAAGTTCAAATGTGATACGGGCACAAATCTACTTAATGTTTTGGACAATATATAATCGTTTATAGGAAAAATTTTTTTGTTTATTAACGTTTTCGATGCAGAAAGCATCAATTATATGTTCTCTTATATTTTGTCAAATGGTTTGGTATACCGAACAATCTATCGTCAATTACAGAAGGCTATGGTAGGGGACACACCATAAGTTTACTTATATATGCATTACTGCAGTCTTCTATTTAGATATTACATATGTTCAGGCTCGCTTGAATTTTTCCGTTCTAGTTGGTCGAATCCGCATGAACCGAACAACTACAGTTACTGTTGTCTTCTATTTAGATATTGCATATGTTCGGGCTCGCTAAAATTTTTCTGTTCTAGTTGGTCGAATCTTCATGAATAGAATAACTACTGTTACTGTTATCTTCTATTTAAGTATTACACATGCTCAGGCTTGCTAGAATTTATCTGTTCTAGTTGGTCGAACCTGCATGAACGGAAAAACTACAGTTACTGTTGTCTTCTATTTAGATATTGCACATGTTCAGGCTCTCTAGAATTTTTCTGTTCTAGTTAGCCGAATCGTAATTTCACAAATATTCAATAATAAACTTTAGTATGCAGTAGTACTAGGAAATGTTTTCCGAAACCATTTAGTTTGGCCCTCGACATTTTAACTTCTATAATAAAACAAATTTACAGTTTATTTAGACTTGAAATAGTTCAAGACATTTTTATGCCAAAGACTGCAGACGTAAATATGAAAAACAAAAATTGCCGGTCTGTCTTCGAGTGTGACAAACATGAAACGAGCCTTGTCGAATGTCAATGCTCAAAAATTTTTGTATGTAATTAAATTCCGATAAATATGCATTTCATGCATCATTTACCTCAAGATGTGTGCACCTAGGGCCGGAATCTATCATAGAGCCGATCCCTGCTCGTGACAAAACGGCACAGCAGCATCCGGCCTTTCATAAATAAAATAATTAGCTAAGCTATGCTAGTATGGTTGTACTAGTCGGGAGTGGCTATATCTCAGGATTCGATAGCCGGGACGGACTACTGCAAAAACATTTATTACATTCAGTTTAGCGGATTGTGTTACATGGAAAAAATTTAGCTCTAGGCCAAAAAAGGCAAGATTAGTAGTAATTAAAGCAAGACGAATAAATGCTGGTAAAATAAATACGTAAACATCGCTATTTTCAAAATTTTTGTTTAAGCGCCTTTCACAAGCCAACCTAGCATCTATGTAAAACGGGCTCTTTCATACATGAAAATTATGCTATTGTATCTCGATGTATGTTTTACGAATATATTACCATATGTATTACCAATTTCAATTTTTTCGCGGTTTTTCATTGTCGTCATTTATTTCTGGCTTTTATAGCCGATTCTGGCCCTTGTGACAATTTATCAGCCTCGCTTTACATTTGTAAGATCTGGCTCGGCCCAAAAATGTCACACTGGATAATCGCGGCTAGCCAACATGTGTTTCAAGCCGCGGCAGACTGCGACAAAATCCGGCCCTGCCGAAAGCATCTTAAGGTAAATGATGCATTACCGTTATATATATTTTTGGACATATAACTATTCTAGGCAGTGTTCACACTGCATCCGATCGGATCTGTATAGTGTTCACATTGCGTCTGATCCAATTCGACACGTCTAACCTCTATGCCTAGTGTATGATTTTTCACATTATTTCATTCGATTCGGTCCGAAAAAATGTGCATACTGTGTCGGATCGAATCCTCTTGGACACTCTCGTGCACACTTTATATAAAACGCAAGTCCGATTCAGCTCGAATTGGATCGGTTTGGATCGGATCGGTGACGAATGTGAACACGCCCCTACAAACTGTGTCATGAGGGCAAAGTGCGCAGTTAAACTTTCGAAGTGTTTCCTTTATTTATTCCAAAACAGCATGCGCATATTATATTTTCGTACTCGTTCTGTTTACATTGTATATAATGCTTTGAAACTTCCATCCGTTTTCATATATATCCAGTATACGTATGACTAAAAATATAAATCAAAAAGTGACTACGGTTGTAACGATTATAATGTTTTGTACGCTTAAGTGTAAACTCTATTTTAAAGCACTGCTGTTGTAGCTGAAGTTGTATTATTGAAATAGCAACACCAGCAATATTTAGTCTTCCAAACATGAAAGGACGCTCTCATACTAAAGATGGAAGTCGGGTCGGGCGAACTGCTGGTCAAATCGGGCCGGGTCGGGTTGGGTCGGGTTGAGCTGCTAGCCACGGGTCGGGTCGGGCCAAACCGGGTTGGGCCACGCGACAGGAAAATATAATAAGCAGAAGTGCAACGCTAATGGTAAAGTTTAGAATTCTCAGCGCGCGTCTCGAATTTATGTACGTACTTTATATTTAAAAGAATGTTGACTGTTTTGTTTTCACATTCTTTAAAATTTGTTCTTCCCGCCCAATCGTTTCCGTATGAACTTTCACTCCGCATTGATAACCATGTAAAATATCGATAACAGTGCAATAACGTGAACCTTGTAAGGAGTAGTTTCGACCCTCCCGAAGCAGGGGAGAAAAATCAGGGAAGGGTCCCACCATCTTTTAAGGTAGAGCACCCATAGTGTCTGGACTCCCAATCATCTATGACACCCAAAAGAGGTATCTTTGACATCAGGGTTGCCCCTTTGCAGGGATAGCCACCTGATGGTGCTAAATCACTATTCTATTCTTTTGGGTTTTTTGGGGTTGTTCGAAAGATACCTGGCTGAATTGGTATGGCGTCAACAGTTTAATGCACATCCATTTGGCAAAACGGTTCATCGAATCATGGAAGATGTATGGGGTTTAAGATATAAAATGTAAGTGCATTTTAGTTTCTTTAGTTTTTTAAATAATTCATCACTATATGGTTTAATTGAGTGAAATTTGGTATCATTAGAGTTGCCTCGTCAAGCTAAGTTGAATGGTACATTATGGGTCAGAATTCGGAAGGAAAGTTTTTTTCGATTTTTAACGTACCTTGGTGCCCAGTCTAAAACATTAAAAAAATTTCTGAAAATGGTCATATTGCGTACCATTGAATTCAGACGAGCTGAGTTACGTTTGCTGTAGACGATTCAATGATTCCCCCTGCTTCAGGAGTGCCGGTGTTTCATTACCTTCTGTATGCTAGCTGCGGCTACGCCCTTCTTCAGAAATAGGATGTGACGTTACACTGTTATCTGTATTCCATGTCATTAATTTCTAGTTGGATTATAGAGCAAACATTTTTGACACGGCGAGGGTTGCCAAGTGTGCCATAACCCAAAAATAGTTATTACGACCAGCAGAAAAATAGGCGGAGCGATAAAAGCAACCTATGTAAATGAACACTTCCATTGAATCATGACTGTCTTAGATTTTGTGGAATTAATGTATTATATGTTATTTAAAATGAAACAACGCCGGGTCGAGCTGGAAAACTCCGAACTCCATCTTTAGCTGGTACTGCTGAAATATTGTATTTTATTTAGAATGACGATAAATATATTACATTATTTAGACTCGCAACTGAAATCATATCTTCAGATCTGGATATAGAAAACTACGGCATTCCGGTGTAATGTTACCGGTTGATTCTCCAACGCTTTTTGTATTGTATTGTAGTATTTTGTATCATATTTTTGTATTGTTGAGGAGTGCGCGTTGTTATTTTCATAATTTTGTATCGCCCGGCTTAATATATAGTAACCAAATCAATAATAAATATCATGAATCTTTGCAGATTTGATTTTCTAGAATGTCTCGATTAAATTTCTGTAAAATCGTATTTATAGAATACTTTAATTTGCACGAATTTAAGGAGTGTTGTTTTTTTATATGAAAGATGCAGTAGAATAAATTATAATAGTTTTAAAAAAACAGCTATAACAGTTACGTTCAGTCTACTGCATATGACAATGTGCCAATCTAATGTTAATGCTCATGAATTTTTGCATCCAATTTTGAACACGCCCTTACAAACTACGTTATGAGGACAATGTGTCCAATTAAACTTTTAAAGCGTTTCCTTTATTTATGCTAAAACAGTACACGTTGATATTTTCCCTCTCGTTCTATTTACGTGATAATACTTCGAAACATTATCAAATTCCATCAATTTTTATATCTGGGTGTTACTCAGGCCATTGTTTCACTAAAAAAATTCTAAATGTAACTACAGTTGTAATGCATCATTTACCATAAAATGTGTGCAGCAGGGCCGAATTGTGTCACAGTCTGCCGTGGCTCTAAAGGCTTTCCGCGAACAGCCAATGTCACATTTTTTGGGTCGAGCCAGACCCTACAAATATATTTAGCAAACAGTAAAGCGAGGCTGATAAATGTCACAAGGGCCGGAATCGGCTCTAAAAGCCAGAAATATATGACAACGGAAAATCACAAACAATGGAAAATGAAGATATTTATGGTCATATAATCGTAAAACATCCTTCCATGTACAATAGCATAATTTTCATACATAATAAAGCGTGTTTTACATAGCTACTAAGCTGGCTTGTAAAAGGTGCTTAACCAAAAATATTGAAAATAGCTATATTTTACCTGCATTTATGCGTCTTGTGTTAATTACTACTAATATTGCCTTTTTGGGCCTAGAGCGAAATACTTTCACTGTAACTCAATCTGCTAATGAATATTTTTTCTATGGTCCGTCCCGGCTGACAAACCCTGAGGAATAGCCACTCCCGGCTCGTACAAACATACTTAGCTTAGCTTAGCTATTTATTTTATTTATGAAGGGCCGGATGTGGCTGTTTGTCACGAGCCGGAATTGGCTCTGTGACAAAATTCGGCCTTAGATGCACACATTTTAAGGTAAATGATGTATAAAGATTATGTTTTGAAGATACAAACTTTGCATAGCAGCAATCAGTTTCAAAGTGCATACATTTGAAACGATATCTGTAGCAACCATACCGCCTGGGCTAAACGTGTACGGAATTTGTTTAACCGTTTGGTAAATGAATTAATATGTTAAGCAAAACTTTTACTGCAGCAGCAGATTGATCATAGACCGTTTGGATGTGATTCTTGTACGCTAGCCACTAAGATATATGTGTGCTGTTTCTAGGCTCATTAAGGAACGTCGCAAAGAAAGCTAATAACAACGCACGAACAAATGCCAATTACAAACACTGCTAGTGCATCGCTTCGCATTGTACGCTGTGTCAACTGTCTTACGATATGCGGAAAATCAAATATTACACTACGACACTTTTATTACTTGCCATTTTCGGTTGTGTACCCAGTGTGGTAAAATGAGTCCGAGTCGTTTGGCCACATCGTCTTCACCTGGTAACTCTATACCAGCGGTTGGGTGCTCTACTATTCCGGCATACTTATGTTGCACGGTTTACAAATTGCTCACCGTGTAAATGCCCAGGTGATAAAACCTGAGTGTGTTGTGATGCCTAAAAATCTCATGTGAAATAGCGCTTTGTTGTAAGAATGTGCCTATCATCCTATTTTACTGTTGCAGATCAGAAGCATAAAATTATTCAACACCTAAACTACACAGCTATCACATCATTAATTCGGATTTGTACCAAGAGGAAAAATTTACACAACATTAGGGTTTTATAGAGACACGGCAAAACTGATAAAAACCATTAAAAGGCCGGGTATGCTACGAATACATATTTCGTGTACATCCATGTGGGTTCGAAAATTGGGTAAATGGCCCTAACGTTGGAATTCTCTGCAAGATAGGCTCAACATGCAAAATTCATGAACATTACACAATACACAGGGTTTTATAAAGAGACGGCAAAACTAATAAAAAACCATTCAAAGGTCGGGTATGCTACGAACACATATTTTGTGTACATACATGCGGCTTCGAAAATTGGGCAAATGGCCCTAACGTTGGAACTCTCTGTAAGATAGGCTCAACATGCAAAATTCATGAACATTACACAATACACAGGGTTTTATAGAGACGGCAAAACTAATAAAAAACCATTCAAAGGTCGGGTATGCTATGAACACATACTTTGTGTACATGCATGTGGGTTCGAAAATTTGGCATCTGGCCCTAACGTTGGAATTCTCTGCAACATATGCTAGGAACATGTGAAATCTAGCTGTTACTACCAAATGTACTGGGTATTGCTTCTGTTTCGTAGAACTTTAGTGATGTCTAGATATGAATAAATTGGCACAAGTAATCCTCAGGGGCGGAAATATGCAGACCATGCCGTTTTCGATATACTAAGCTGAGGTCTTTAAATTTCGAACTATCCTGTTTTCCGAGATCGGATGGAAAATTTCGGGGAGGCCCCATTTCCCCGAGGACAAATTTCAGCCTAGCCCAGTTTTTCCGAGGACGGCGAAGCTGTCAAACAAGTTGATGCCAGTTTGGTTATTGGCTGCTACATCAAAGCATAGCCTGGTTTAGTTTAGTTGCTATACAACAGTCAACGTAATGGCCAGTCATACTGTTTTAACCAGCGCCGTCCAACACTAGAACTATAAGCTAAAAGGCACTGTTAATGGACATCCCAGCGAAAACGTGCTAATTATTGATTTTGCCTTTCCCAAATGTAGAACTGTCTTCAAATTGCGAGCGAATCAGTTTTAAAAATAAAAATCCCTACTAGCTCAGGCTCAGTGGCTGACTACTTCAAATGTTCTAAATAAGTTTATTGCAAAAAACACAAGACTATCGTACAACAAATACGAGTAGAACAGTTAAGAATATATAAAGACATGGATGACAGCATTTTTATGACCTCGCAAATCAGAATGATGAATAGCGATGAGAACATAAAGGCAACAGAATCATCACTCATATTATCCAAAATCATTATTATTATACAACACATTTCTCCACTATTAAATACCATCAAATCTCTATCGGTAATATCTTCCTTTATATTATAAGTCATGAGTTTATTATGAAAATAGCCACATTTATAAACTCTCATCCATCACTTCACCCTCACAAAGCCGAGATTGCCGATATTTTAGGGTATAAAATGATGCAATGTTCCATGGCGGCCGCGACCCAAAATTTTTGTCGTATATATGCCCAAATGCTAAAACTCGATGATCACAATTGTTGTCGATAACCGAAGACCCTTGATAAAAATAAGCACACACCTGCTTATCTGTACTTATATATATATATGTATATAGCAGGGAGTAACCGGAATTCCGGTTCCGGCGAAAATCGTGTTCCGGTTCCGGCAAAGGGCAAAAACCATACCGGAACCGGAATTCCGGTTTAAAAATTTTGTTTGAAATTTTCCACGTTTTTTCTTCATCGTGTAATCCAAACATATGTAACATATATTATACAGTGATCAAGCTATACAACCAAGCAAAAGAAAAGATTAACTAACCAATTTGCCGTGTGAAACGTTAGTAAGGCACATAATTAGAGCAGGAATTTTTCATAATAACCTGCAGGAGTTTGTTAAATCAAAGCCAGGTCGATGCTTGTAGCAGCTATTTTACACATGCAGAAGTCTGTGGGATACGTTTGAATTAAACCGGTCCAACTCGGTAACAGAGCATGGCTTACGCAGAAGTACTTAGGGTATGCTTGGCTAACATAAATTGCGTCAAGCAGCCGCTAGTGCGCTTGTTAACTTGGTAAATCAGTCTAAATTGAAGTAAACTAACGTTATCTGCAACGCAGCTATAAACTCTTTCTTGGCAATGAACTGTATTTATTGAAACTGTGCGAGCAGCATCACAGTGTGTCTCATTTATAGCATTATGATTAGAAAGTTATCATCATGATCTAACTGACGGGCACTGTTTGTCCAACGCTAGCCTAAACAGTGTCTCTGACCACTGATCAGAAAATTACCTTCTATCTATTATTTTCTCTTAGAATCATATAAACCAATAATTTTAAGTTTCCTACAGAAGAACTTGTAACAAACGTATGTGTAGTAAAGGGAGGCGACTGGAAACAGGGCGAAAGTATGTATTCTACGGTCCAAGCTTTGTAAGCACATTTGATTTGACGCAGTATACGCAATGCTGTATAGGGGAAGACATTTTTTGCTCTGAATGTCCAAAACCGACATATTTGATCGATAAATAAACATTATTAGCTTCCTCAGTCTCTTTAAAGTTTCAGAAAGGCAATAATACCATCGCAATACATTAAGTTTAATGTAAAAGTTATTTTTAATGCATTTAAATCCACTATACCTTCATTTCTTCCATCGTCTGTTTTACTATATATAAATTTCGAAGACCAGGTTCCGGTTCCGGTTCCGGATCCGGTTTAAATGGACGGTTCCGGTTGCTGGTTCCGGTTCCGGTAAATTTCGGTTCCGGTTATTCCCTGATATATAGATATATATATATATATAGATATATTATATATATCTATATATATATGTAAACCTATGTACAACTAAAGCACTAATAAACATAGTATATATAACCATAAACAAAAAGAAAAATTTTGTCAAGCACAATTAAAGTCAATAATAATAATCATACTAGTTGACTAAATTGAATAAGACACACTCGTATAATTTAAAACTACAGTGATGTCCCAAAATGAAAGCCGAAAAACAAGCATATCGGACAAAATTGAAGCCGGGAGAGAGAGAGAGCAAGATCCGTAGATTACTAGCGCAATGCGGATGAATTAAATTATGGACCTCTGCAATATAATAATGAGTCGACGCTATTAACACTACTACTACTACTACTACGATTCGGTCTAGTATTTTCCCGACGCACGTTCACACCCTTACCCGACATATGAAGGAACTAAGTTTATTGGCTATTTGCGCCGAGACAAAACACAAATTTACCTGCCATCTATGAAATACGACAGTATAAATACACCTCAGTTAGAGACTATCTAATTCCTCAGACGATTGTTGAAAGCAAAAACGCAGTTCAAAAGGTGTCGGCACGCGGGCATCGCCCGTGTCATCACCCTCCCCACTTGTTCAATCGGTGCCCAGTTTACAACTACAAAATGATTTTGCAACCGTCAAAACCGCCAAGCGGTATTGTCCCTCCCAACAATGCACGAGTGCCGCACAGGTATTACATCGTAATAAATTATGGAATTTAAGCCAAGCAGAGGCAACCAACTGAATATCATTTTGTATAATCCCCTCCTCGATGTATATATAACATACATGAAATCATTTCAGCAGTGGAGATAGCTAGCTAATCACTTAGGCCACCCCTACCACACAGCGATCCTTAAAATCATTTATTGGTAAACAATTATAAACACACACTGACATAAGTACGAAACAAAATATCACTATTGGCACACAATTACATATACATATTATTATTACTAAGTGCTGGGTGTTGAAATTGTATTAAAAATACAACCCATATTATATTTAACAATTTAATCGTAGTAACAATATTAACAACAACGAACCTGGAAAATAAATGGGAATGAGATATATAAATTATGTTCGATGACGAACGCTAATAAATATAATATAATGAAAGAGCCGGATTGCTCTGCTACGAACGAACCAATATATAAATGAATAAAGCACAAACAAATCAATAATAAGCATCCGCAAATCGGATAAATGATTCCGTAAATTGCAACATTTTTCCTACACAAACCAACGACACCCAGTTTGTAGCGCTGACGTGAAATTAAGCTCGTTTTATCCAGCAACTAAAAGCATAGACATTGTTCCTGATATAGATATATACTATTATAAAATATGTGCAAATCCTTTATATATATATTTGATTTTTTGGATCTGGGCTCATTGCAAAGCCTCTGTGGTGTTTTAGATCACCAAATTCCAGTCAAACCTGAATATTTTCTAACTTTTCACTGTAATCTCCATTAGGCAAATTTTACACGAAAAAAACGAATGCTACACCGCACTGACTACAAAAAACAATCACTCAGGAATAACAGAATGATCTTCACCAATAGGTGGGATTAAGATAGCGCCCCGGCCGCTTTCCATTGAGTAGTTTAATATCCAGACCACCACAATCGTCAAAATTTCATAAAGAAACGGATCCAATCCCGCAACCAACTAGTACAACGCCTGTTGACAGACAGCGCCAAACCTCGTGTCTGAATTTTACTAAAACAACCCACGCCTTCCTGAATACACAAGCAAAGCTCTGGGAAAGACTCCAAAGGCGAGCGCTCCAGGACACGATAAAAGAGTAATATAGGCATAAAATAATAAAACACAAATTACAATCATAAAAGCTAGTATGCGTATTATGTTTTGTTAAACCAACGAATCGAACGATATGCCGAAAAGTGAGACGACACACAACAAAATTAACACTATTACTACCATTTTATCAGAACAAAAACATCAATAATTATACAAAAAACCAACGATGGATGGATATTATTAAGTACCAAAGAAGCAACATGCAAGCCATTTTGGGTTCAGCAGCTCTACAAAAAAATTAAATATAGAATTTACAACTCCTGAAATAGATACGTTTTATGCATATATAATACGTAGACCTACACAATCATTTTACGAAAAAAACTAAACAACAACAACGTTACTGATATTCTATACAACCAATATATATATATATGTACATATACACATATATATATATATATATATATACATATATATATATATATAACATAAATTGTTCCAGCACAGATTGCCATAAAGCACAAACACAGCCGTTTCTTATGAAAAGAAAAGCAAAAAGACTCGGTTCCAAAAACCAGGAGGACAAACTATATATAAACTATCAAAATAACCATTATATACTTGTCGTTTTTAGGAAATATTTACCAGCTAACAAAGCGTTCGTCCAAAATAAGCGCTACCATGTTGTCAAAAAAGCAGTCGGAACTGCTGGGCGAGACAAAGCTATCTCGAGGGGGCCCATTATAGGCCATTGCACCTTCGTATAAGGTACCGTCAACAGTGGCCTTGAAGGAAGCACCATCAACCCATAACACAACAGGTCTGGTAATGCCAACCCGGTAGGCCAGGGTTTTCTGGATCCCGTGGATAAAAGCATAGCCATCGGTTACAGATTTCAACGTAAGGCGAGGAAAATAGGACGGATAATCAAATTTTTAATCCCAATCACTTCATTTCCTAACGTACTATCCTTTTCAAGCTCCAATTCTTAGGGTTCAAATTGGTTTTAAGCTTACAATCCAAAACATTTCATTGACCCGGGTACCTTTACTTATCTAAAAAATCATGTACATCAAAATCTTTAAAAACGGGCAGACGTCGTTTCATCCACAATACTCTTAATAGATCTAAACATTACTCTTACAAATATTTGATAAAACTAAAAATCTTACTTGTAGAAAGTTAGAGCCTCAATCAAAATTAATGAAATACAATACTTGGTGGGACGGTCGGTACAAAAACATTAAACAAATTAATACCATTTGTGTTCAATAACTTTCGCCGACTGATTGATCAATAACTAAATTGATTTAAAGCCAGATTTGCCTCAAACCGGCGTACAAATAAGTAGCATTTGTAACAAAAGTGACACATAACGACTATTAAATAATATCGGAATAAAGCAATTTCATTAAATACAACCAGATAACCAAAGAAAGCATTTGGATCATTTTATTTTTTACTTGTAGGCAAGACACGCTCATAGGATTCGTTCTTATTCGGCGGCAGCTTATAAGAGCAGAGGCGGAGACCAAACTAGCGTCTAATGATAGAAACCAATATCGGAATCACTATACTACACAACCGGTGTACAAAAGACAATTATTCGGTGATTATCAATTAGCTCAGCAAACTATGAGAAGGTATATTCGTTTGACGTAACATTTTCGCGGGTGTTATATCCCCAAATATTGTGAGACCAGCCAGCATGAAATCTCGCAGAACTCTTGTGGGACTAAGTGTCGTGAAATTTCGTGGGGCTAATTCAGAACCAGGCTCATATCGGCACCGTGTCGCGCGAGTATAAATGCACAAAATTGGTTAGGAAGGAAAACTGTTGATTTTACTAAATTGACTGTTGGGCCCATAATTTTTTCAGAACATGGTCGCCATATACCAGGTAATATACCTACAAATTGTAAGTCGGCAACCACATTAATTTAAGACTAGGATCAAATCCAAAATTTAATATCTTACAATAATTGAGAAAGCGTTTTCTAAAACACGGAAACAGTCTCCTCGGGTTATTAATTTTAATCAAACACTCGATCGCCCCATTATCGTTATTATATACACCGAACAACCAATGGTATAGCGAAACAGGAACTGACTAACTAAGATAGAAACACGAAAAACATAAGCAGATTGTACTAATAAATTATCATTGAAAGCATGGGCATATATATATATTCATATCACATTATTATCTGTACAAACACCACCACGCAACAAATTATGGTCACTTTAATAATCACAATACATTGTGATATCGTGTAGTGTTCGTTTGACGGTTAACACACATTTACGATGATAACGCGTATGATTTACTCCAAATACATTGTTTTAACCGGGTCAGGAAATTATGAGGGCCATGTCGTTACAACACCTCACACGGATTAACATAGGAGCGTCTAACTCTATTCTAGATATCTACATAGGTCTAAGGTTCATCTGTTTAGGGCATGGTAGATTGCTTCAGCGGGGTGAATCACCATAATAGTTGTCTCCATTTTCCCGATATTTTCCTTATAAGTTTCCACATTTGGACTCATATTTGCTAAAAAATTTCGCACAGTAATTGTGTGCGGAAAAGAGCGCTTCAGTTATCGAAAGCAAATTAGGGTAACCCACCAAGCCCATGCGACTACCTATGAATTATAATACGTAATATAGACATATCATTTGTATTATATCGTCAACGCAAAAATGGACTAAACAATGTCTAGATAAGGGTTAGCAAAAAAGTAGAACTCAAAGAAATCTTTAAATGTATTTTGTTAAATCCGGATTCCCGCGTGTATTTTCATACACACATCCCGGATTTCGAGAATAGAAGAGCAAATTTTTTGGTGGATTTTAATACACAAAATAAAAAATAACAATTTTTGGATTTTTTGGATGCACAAAATAATGCGTAAGTAAACTTAAGGTGACCCCGCCAACCATCCTATTCTGTCATTCCCGATATCGAATTGCCAACCCTTGTTATTACGGAAAACAAGCTTAATTTCATTTGGTTTTTCGCTAACCGAAAATTGGCGAAATCAAATTCAAGTGCCAGGATGTCGACCTTGTGTTCGAACAGAATTTTAGCGATTTCAGTCTGCAGAAATTCTGTTCCCTAATGCATTATCATTTAAAGTTGGATTATACAGTGTTCGCGAACAAATTTAATGCAAAAGTGACGTCACAATCAAAACGACAAATTTTCGTTCTCAAACATTTGGGTAATTTTACTTCAATTTTCGCGAGCACAAAATGGTCAGATTTCAATCGGGAGCGCTGTGTTCGCGAACGGTTTTATGTGAAATTTCAGTTGACCAAAAAGCGTTCCGTAACAAATTTTATCCAAAAATACAAAATAGAATGATTGCTGTGGTCATTTTAAGTTTACTCGCGCATAACATTTTTGAACGATCTAAAAGTACCTTGTTAATCATACGATAGCATGTTTTATAAAGAAATTGAAAATTCAACAAAATAGAAAGGAGCCCAAAGTTATATTATGTATTTCAGAAATTTATGTATATACATGCAGTCAGTTGGATTGTTTGTTACTCTAATTGAGCTCAAATCTAAAAAAAGTTGAAATGGTAAAAAATAATTGACCGGATTTTCCGGGATTTCTCCCAATTTCTGCATATTTTTCTAGCATTCCTGAATATTTTGTTAAAATTCCTGGATTTCTAGAATTTCTCGGGGTTCCAGTTATGCGGAAACCCTGTAAATGTAATGCAATGACTAAATTAACTTCCAGCAGAAAGTTTTCACAAAAATGTCAACCAATGTGCGCAATCAAGGTGAAAGGATATAGGATAGCAGAAAAGGCTAGTGTCATATAAATAGATAATAACATCAAAGGCCGCAATAGCTAATCCCGCAATAAAATTGTTTGCTAAACACTAGTATCTTGTCTAATCGCCAAGGTGGTGAATTCTGACTGTTGAATATGGAATTTAGAGAAACGTTACCCAGTTCGCGCAGCTTGAATAGTTGATGAGATATGTCCGCAGGGATTTACAATGGCATCTACATAGAGGATGAATTGCTTTACAAAAGCGACAATAATGTCCATTATTCAGCTCGAGTGGTTGCGGAGATATTTCTGTTTTCGTGTATTTTAGGTTTTTTTGAAACCATTCCAATACCCGTTTTGACCCACCCTACAGCATGAATAATGCCATCAGCTATAGCTCATCTACAGTCTAATAGAGGATGACTTGTTCTACAGCATGAGATAATAAACCTGAAGTGGCACAGGAGATGTAGCTATTTTCGTGTATTCTGGTCCTCGTGGGCCCTTTTATAACCCCTTTGGACCGAAGGGTTAAATTGTGCAAAAGCTGTATATACAGTTTTATTGCTCTACAAAATGAACCAGATTTGGCCAAAATATCTGCACCAGTCGCTGAAATACAGCCAAGAATAAGTTTTGTCAGACCCATTTTGACGCGACCCGAGCTCCTTCGACATTCTTTTACGATCCGCAGAAGTTAGAATCCGTTTTCCAATCAAAGTGAACCCGAAAACAGGCCCAGGCAATGTTGGTGTTATGTGTGTTCCCCCATAAAAAAATCCAGAAAAAGCATACCATCAAAATTTACCACCTCTGGCTAGTGAGAATTCTTCGCTACACTCGTTTCCCGCACTACTCAGAATTCAAAAACATTCACGCACTAATATGAAAATATAAAACATCAAAATATAAAACCCTTAATTGTTAAATTAAGTGCTTTTACCTGTTTATGAAATCATAGACAGTAAAAATCCAGCGATACATTTTCATTATCCGGGACAAGGCTAAGAAAATTTCCGGGGGACGGTAGCGGTTTTCGATAACGCTTTTCACATCATCGTTCCAGCAATTAATACCAGTAACGCCCAAAGCGAAGGGAAATGGAGCGAGTGAGGTTAGCCACATCTTATTACGATTTTGTCGTTCCATATTCAGGTCTCTAAGTCCGCTTAAAGTTCCATGATAGCAATTATACACCGGCACTACTTCAGTGATAGTGCTACTGTCATTTCAGAACTCCACATTGTTTATTCAAATGGCCACAAAGACAAAAACATTTGAATTTGAAGTCATTTTACGTACATATAGTGGGGGCCCTAAGACTTGTCTTATTTGATGCATAACACGCAAATACGATAGATTTTATCGTATTTAGGAATCCCGACAACCTATAAACACGTTCGATTGACCTAATTTTTCCCCGGCACAGCTCAAGTATAGGGTGAATAACACAGCCAATATGGTGTTAAAACAATTAAACCAACCAGTTTAACGGGATAAATAACTTTATAATACCATAGCTCATCCCCCAAAAGCAAAAACTTGCTTTGTAAAACTTTTGAAAGTTTCACTTTTTTTGGTGTATGTTTTAAACTTTGACTCATAACTCGAAAACGGCAGCCCTGACAAAAAATGCATAACAGCAAAGTTGTAGCTCTCAATCTGAATAGAGGTTTCACTCCGAACCCTCTATCTCGAGATATAGCTCGCGAAAGAGATACCCGGATGGTCAAATCTCAAAAAATTCATTTTGACCTGAAAGACATGGTCGACGGGCTTAGCGTCTAATGAAAGGGCACAAATAGACTGAATTCGTGATAAAATAAAAAAATGTGAAGATTCTTCCATTCTGTAATGAGTTATAACCTCCTCAGGCGGAGAAAAAAATTTTTTACGATTTTTGCCTCGAACAAAGCTATTTCTGGGCACTGGGCTCGCTCCGTTTCAAATGGTGTTTTTTTAAATTATGGGCGGAATGCGTTAGACCGCGTTAGGTAACAGTGGTTGTTAGTTGTTCTGGACGGCGCCTAGCCGGACTACGAAAAAAGAATAAACCCTACGAAAAAGAATAAACCTCAATAAGTGCTCAGGTAATAAAGAACATTAACAACTCTAATAATGTAGTGGTCAGCTAAAACATGCAACTATCTACTGGACAAAACCTACCGATACGCGATGCGCAATCAAAATATATATTTTAAAAAATTTCCTCAATATATCTACATCCATTCCCAGATTATGGGACACATTAATAGACACATCTGTTGATCCTGGAGTGTCAAAAATAGCGGAATAAATCAGGAAATATTTCTTAGTTTATCACTTAAACATGAATATTGGTAACGAATTTCATAATTATCCGTATATATATTTAATATTCGAATACATGGGTTTGGCAATCTGCTCTAAAGTATACAATTCCTTTTTTTTGGGCTAACGTCTAAAATATAGTCTATATGTCATCCTTAATAATTTTATGAATCTATAACGAACGCATTCAAACGTCGAATTAATCACTAATATTTTGATATACCTGACTAGAGGCTGTTTTGTCACACCTAGATGCTTAACGTACACAACTACAATATTATTGTGCCGTGGACATGAATAACGCATCGCACAAATTGACACCAATAGGCTATTGAATGCAGACACAACTGTACCACGATATTATTAAATCAACATATATATATATATTATTATTATGTCAAATATCAATAGAAAGTAAACATGCCGTAGCGTTTTATTGACACCACCTGTACTGAGGTTGTCCATTTGATAGTAAAACCTAGGAGTGGAACAAAAGCGGGCCATCATGGAATGTATGCCAAAAGCCGGTGTGCTATAGAACCCAGGGGGAAATATATGAAGTGGTGTTAGTCGAAGTGAGCATCAGAATACTTATACTTCAGGCACAGCCAAATCCCCTGTCCAACGGTTTCCTCACTGGTAGTTTAGCAAAAATGACTGCTAAAAATACTACGGAGATAATCGAAACGATGATAATTGGGGCAAGAAATCAGGAAACGGCCCGGATCCTCCCCCAAATACGGACATCCCAGCCCTTAAACATTTTTGGAACAACAGACTATGATAAACAAATGTATTACAAACCTGAATCACGATCACATTGTAATAATAATTGAAGCGCTGTTACTGAACTGTAATATTTGACTTAAATGTACGTAATGTACTGAACGGCGTCAGTACTTGACTGAGCAAAAATAGTTATATATATATATAATTCATTCTCATCATTAAAGAGTTTCCGCTTTCACTAGCTTAATAACAATAATTTAAACGTATAATATCGGCAAAGTCAAAATTTGAAAAATTAAAAGACAAATTTCAAAAAATGTCATTTATAATAATGTAAATTCCGGCTAAATTATCCAAGTGAGGATCGAAGATGCGACAAACATCCGCTGTAGTTAGGATTCTCTCGCGTCTGCATGTGTAAACAGCCTCTCTGCCTATGTGAGCAATGATTTAAACAAAAAATTTGCTGATATTATACGTTTAAATTATTGTTATTAAGCTAGTGATTTTAAATATAAATTCCGTGTGATGCATTATGGTTATGGGAATTCAGTGTCGGCGTACTCTGTGATGAATGATTTTGAGATCGAGAAGGATACTTAGGGGTTGTGATCTGTAACAGTTAAAATTCTCAGAACGTTGTGCAAATGTCTTTTTCGTGGCCCAAAGAGTGATTTTTGTAATCCGTCGCACAATAAAGCTTTTTTCAATTATTAGCCAATTTAGCTTGAACTGTATCGACCATTGGTCCGTCCATATGTCGAGTACACTGTATATGTTTGGTATATACCCATACCATAAGCGTGACATTGATATAATTGAGCGAGTTGCTACCATCGATACGTCATCCCGATTATCTTCATCGTCTTCGGTATCTGGTTTTCAAACTCTATCAACACGACGTCTTCATACTGATCTCATTCTTGTATCGAAAATGGTAAACGGTGAATATCAATAAGAACCAACTTCAATTTCTTCATCACGGGGTGCCCTCGTACTCTTGATAATAAAATCTAAAACTTCAGTCGCCAGATATACCGCGATTAAAATTTTTTACCCATAGAGTTGTGCGAGTTTGGGCGCCATCGTTTTCATATTCCCAAGCAGCTGCTCCGCGCATAAACTGATTTAACCAATATGCGTTATATTTCGTTTGAAATGCCAACTGGCATCGTTCCAACAAGGCAGAAGCTCCTGTACCAAGATGTCGCCTGGGTCAACAATGCCGCATTTGCGAAATGATACTACCTGAAAAATGATGGGGCCTGTTTGGGGGACTAAAGCACATATATCTCGTGTATCGAAGGTTCCTGTGCCTTTCGTTCAATGAAATTAATGGCTACTAAGATTGCTTCACTGTATCGGTTGTATTTCAGTTATTACCTTGATTCAAATTTTGATCATCAAGATTATTTTCCGACTCAATAATCCTACTAATTCGCTGCTACTCGACTTATTTACGGATCAGATTAACTGGCACGTCCATAATGCGGATTTGGTCGTATTTTGTTTTATTTAGGTGGGTTTTTGTCTGTACGTAATTCAATAGTGATATATATATAATGAATCTTGACGATCGCTGACGAACGCTTGTTGCTGAAACAATTGCCGAAAATTTAACCGGAATTGTCGACAATGCGACGGACGCTCTGTCCAAAAACGGGACTGGCAATCGGGATCCCCGCAACACCCGAAGGAATGGTTATTGCCTACGGTTAGTTGCTAATAATGGCCCTGCTTCCGATTTATTATGGATCATTTCGGTCGTTGAAGTTTGTTAATGAACAGAAAGTAAGTATCTACCTTTTTTTTTTAGCTTTATTCGTGCTTATTGCTGCCGTGCTGAATCTACAATGTGAGCGAGCTTTATAGAGGTGCTAAAATTTATTTTAATTCAGCATAAATCAATTGTAGCGCCCAATAATTCAGTTAATATGAAGTGCTTTGAATCAACTTTGGAGGGAGAACTACAATCATGTGACTAGCATCAGAACAAAGAGACATTATTGATTCTTTTTATTTAAGTCTTTGCCCAAGCCTATATGCGTATACAATCACCAAAGTTCATGGAATTACATCTGTTTTTGTTGACCAAAGCTCTATAAAATGAATGTAAACTAAACTAATTTTACTTCATGAATCTTGGTGCCAAAATCGATTTAGGTGTACATATATTTATTTTTAGGTCGTATATATAGTTCGATTCGTATTAACTGAACGGTCTCTGAGTAAGTCAACCAGATTGCACCTTTTGCAAAACACAGATTCGAATTTACCCAAAACATGTATATATAAAATAAGAGTAAAACAGTAATATTACCTGATATTTTTATAGCATCACACGGCTGAAGTAAACTCGGCGGGCATAACGTTAAATTTAAATCCAGCATACTCGATACACTTTGCCGAAGCCTTAGGCTAAAAACTGGTCTGTATATGAGCTTTAGGCGAACCGTAAATTGAAGGGCTTTTGTCCCTGAACCCCCGGTACTAAGCTGTACCTATTTCTAATACTATAACATTTATGGTCCCTAAAGGTGGACTGGGTCCATATACATGTAGTGACACTACATATACATTCATACTTTACGGATTAAATTGTACCGAACAGGATTTGAGGTTCTTGGGCAATACACACTTTACCATAGCCTACGGATTAAATGTTTACGGAACAGATTTTGACCTGGGCAATACACAATTTCCCATAGTCTACGGATTAAATGTTTACCGAACAGATTTTGAACTACTGGGCAATACACACTTTACCCTAGTCCACGGTTTAAATGTTTACCGAACAGTTTTGACCTTATGGTTAGGGAAATTAGTATTAAATTGCTGTAGCAGCTGATCATGCAGATCATTTTTGACTAAACACTCGATGTTAAGATGTGGCTGTGAGCAGGGGATGAAGTTCACGTCTTTAAATAACATCGAGGTAAAATTACTTGTTCTGTTTCCAATTCAGACGGCAAGATGCAACAGATGCAAAGTTTATGACAGCAAAAAATTCCTCTTGTATTTTTATATTTGTCGTTATGACTGACTTTTTTCCCCAAACTGCTGCGAAACTACCTGGAGGATATCGAATTGGTGAGGACAAATTTGTTGAATGTTGTGGGGACTGTTAATAAACACGCAAATGCTATCAAAAACTGATTATTAGCTAATTTTTATTAATAATGTATAGATACTTACCGTAAAGCAGGGAGTAAAGGAATTCCCGTTCCGGCCAAAATGGTGTTCCGGTTGCGGTTCCGGAAAAAGGGCAAAAACCATACCGGAATTCCGGTATAAAAAAATGTGTTTGAAATTTTTCCACATTTGTTGCTTCATATGTGATCAAACCTTTACCTTTACCTTACCTTCAGCCCCGCTTCACAGTGTTTGTGTTTCCATATCCCAACTGCTACTTCCTCATTGAAAGCAGGCTCAAGCTCCATGAGGTAGGGCCTGAAATAAAAATAACACGGCAGCAAAACAGTCATAGCACAGGTAAACAACCGGAAGCAAGGAGCCGGAGTTTTGAAGGACGCTACATTTGGAGCGGCGACAACAGTGGGTGGCAAGTTATTGCAAAAGTTCACAACTCTCTGACTGAAGAAATAAACTCTAGCTGTTGTGGGGGCTGCTCAAGGGCGAAGTTTCAGATGGTGACATCGTCTGCTACTAGCTGTGAATTCGAAGAAATCGCTGATGTATCGTCTTGATTTGCCGTTACCAATTTGATACAACAGTATCACATCAGCACGGAGCCTACGCGTTTCAAGAGATTGTAACTGTAGATATAGCAGCCTTTCCTCATAACTGTATTGTCTAATGCTCAGAAGTAGTTTGGTTGCCCTTCGTTGAACGCCCTCAACTAGAGCAATGTCTTTTGTGTAATGTGGAGGAGCCAAACTTGGGTAGCGTACTCCAAATGCGGCCTTATTCGTGATTTATAGATCAACAAAAACAAGATCTGGTCAGATGTTTGAAATTGCGCTTGACGAACCATAGATCCTGTTTGCAGTGCTTACCGCCTTGGCGCAGTGTTCTGCCCACTTTAAGTAGTAGGATATTATAATACCAAGTACGCCTCCTGTAGAAGTTTTTGTGAGCGAAGCGCGTGTAATAAGTAATCAGCTTTTGGGATTCTTCTCCGAAATGGATAATAAATGCCTTTTCGACATTAAACTTCAAATTCATTTCTTTTAGACCACATTTCCAGTGTTTGTAAGTCGTTTTGTAATCATATATATCTACGATGATCGAGTTCTTAATACAACCAAGCAAAAGAAATCAGCTCAGCAATGTGCAGAGTGGAATGTAAGTAGGGCACATAAGTTCTTTAGAAATTTTATGTCTTAACCTGCAGGAGTATGTTAACAAAACTAAGCCAGGTTGATGCTTGTAGCAGCTATTTTACAATTATCAGAAGTCATGCGTTGTAAGCACATTCAGTTTAACACAATACACACAAGGGTTATAGTGGAAGACATTTTGCTAGGTATTCCAAAAACCGACATATTGATCGATAAATGAACGATTATTGGCTTACTCAGTCTCTTTAAAGTTTCAAAGCAATAATGCCATCACAATATATACATTAAGTTTAATGTAAAAGAAATTTTTAATACATTTTAAATCCACTGTATCTTCATTTCCTCCTTCATCTGTTTTGCTATATAATATATATAAGGTTCGATGACCAGGTTCCGGATCCGGTTTAAATGGAAGGTTTCCGGTTATTCCCTACTGTATAGGTATAGCGAAATCTAATAACAGTTTCAGACTGATTGAAATTTCAGTGATTTTTTGTTCCGCCGGTAAAATGATTTTTAAATTTTTGATCATGAGCGTTTTCGGGGTGTCCGTCGGTATTAACTTTAAATATTTAAGTCTGGCTTGTCCACATGGGAACCCCATTTTACAAAAGTCCTCATGATCGTTCTCCCAGTTCCCCCAAACCCGCCGTGCTATATTGAATCCATGATTTATGTTCTCTTATATTTTCAGTATTTTAAATAGTTTTGAAACATTAGTTGCTGCAATTTGTAATGCTAAAACATGGAAACAGATAACGTATAGAGCAAAATTTAGTTCCCCCACTTTGAAATTTTCCTCGAGTGTAAACGCAGAGTTTTTGGGGCTACACAGCACCCGCGATGTTTGGGTAGATAGAAGTATGAAAGATTGTTGTTGATACTGTTTAATTTATTTTCAGGAGTCTGGTCAAAAAATGGAGAACAGCATATCGCGCAAAGATGCAATGCTATTTCCGCTGATTGCCAGTTTTGCATTGCTCAGTCTTTACGTTATATACAAAGTGAGTTGATTTCGTAGTAATTCGAATGGCTAAGGTTAAACTATAAATAATGCTTCGACAAAGCCTAAGACCACCGCTCCCGTACCCCCAGTCTAAGCTGGTCATTCACATAATCATTAGCGCTTCAGATACATAGCTCATTTTGGATTACTGTAGAGACTTTCTCTATATGAGTGCCGTATTTATACTGTATATGTTCTAACTGAGGTTAAATTTGACACGCTCAGTGAGTTCAACGCCAAGGTAAGATATTCTGAAAATCAATATATCTACTTCGAATGGTCAAGGCATGGAATGCACGGCTGCCTACATATATCGAGCAATTATCCGTCATCATTTCCCAACGAAGCCCATGTTAGCTTTTGAATGCCATCGTAGGCGGTGCAAAGCATTTTTGTTTTAGCTCGTGATTTTCTATAACAACTACAAACTCAACATGTTTTAATTTCGGCTAGTTCAAAGAGTGACAGATATATATTATCAATAGAGCTTATGCTTAGATTTGGCTATAATAAACTGAATAATGCTCAAGCATCAATCGTTAAGTCGTTATTAATATAATTATGGTTATACCTATTCAACAACTCACATAGCTGTTTAGCGAAATTTTGCAATTCAGACGATATATTTTTGTTGTGAAACTCTCAATTTCGATTGGTCAACGTGATTTTGTCTAGTTTCCCATGACTTTTGGGAAAGGCGTTTAATCTTCGTTCTGTTTTAGATAGTTCCAAAAGAGTATATCATGGTCAACGTGATTTTGTCTAGTTTCCCATGACTTTTGGGAAAGGCGTTTAATCTTCGTTCTGTTTTAGATAGTTCCAAAAGAGTATATCATGGTCAACGTGATTTTGTCTAGTTTCCCATGACTTTTGGGAAAGGCGTTTAATCTTCGTTCTGTTTTAGATAGTTCCAAAAGAGTATATCATGGTCAACGTGATTTTGTCTAGTTTCCCATGACTTTTGGGAAAGGCGTTTAATCTTCGTTCTGTTTTAGATAGTTCCAAAAGAGTATATCACGGTGCTACTCATGAGCTATTTCTTTTTTCTTGGCGTTCTCGCACTGGCTCATATTATCAGGTATGACCGTACCGTGGTTTTATAATATTAGATTGCACGGTAATGATTCAACTAATGATGTCAAGTATGATGTCGGCAATGATTCAACTAATGATGACGAGTCCAACGAATGATGTACGAGAATATGCAGGATCTGTGCACCCGTATGGCAAAAACTAAGCATAAATAAATTCCACATGTTTCTGAATTCCTGAATACAATTTTATCAGTCAATTTTAGTTATTAATTGTAAATTTGTCTGTTTAAACAGATTTGGTTAAAGTAATCGTATTTGAGTTGAAGCATTATTTAATTGTGGAGAAAACTCAGCTTGAAGTCAATAGTCCTGTCGATTTGAATTCACAAAACTAAAGCAAAGTGATCCTAAATGTTATTTTAACTATCAAATTTCGCTGTATCTACTAACAAACTAGTATATCGCAAGCGACAGAGGGACGACGCGAGTGTGGTGATTTTTAAGTTATTTTGTTTAATCACATGTAACAGGCTGTGTTTGATGTATATATTTGCCACGTTAAAATCTAAATCTCTTTAACCCTGAACCCCATTTGAAATTCTAAAACCTCGTCGACCCTAAACCCATCGTAAACAACTGACAACGCATTTGTGTTGGTCTCCAGATAACCAAACCATCGTATTCACCCTACCGCAGAACCCTTATAGACAATAATTCTAGATGACATGTACGCAATACGTAACCAAACAGCTAAAGACACGCTATATTCTGGAAATCTGGTTCAATGACTCTAAACCCATTGGAAACACATAAATAGGCATGAAATATGCATGCTGTGCTTTAGATAACCCAATCATTGTATTCATCCTGCAGAAATACCTATATATATCATTCTCGGTGCCTTGCACGCAATACATAATCACACAAATGAAAACACTACATTTTATAAATCAGATTCGTCAAACACCCCATGAAAAGGTAAAGTATATTCAAGTTGGATTCTATATAGCAAAACTATCGTATTCAGTGTGCTTGATAACCTAATAGGCACTGAAAAGGTAAACACAAGCAACAACACGGCTAAATTTGTAAAGTCGCTATTTCTGGCAAAGGGCCAACGAACCATATTCGGGCCCACAGCGGACCAAGTGAGTGTAACCACAAATAGTCGTGGTCAGCAAAGTTGAACATCTCGATAAGCCGATTATGATTGGGGGTTTGATTTTTCGATACGAAGCCTGTGTCGTGATATATGTGTAGCGATAGACATTTATCGCCTGGTTGCTTCTGCAGTATATGAGCGGCTGTGTAGGTGGAAGTTAGTATGAGCTGAACATTGGTCGCAAGGGATGTTTTGTCTGAAGGGCAATAAAAATTAGAAGATAGAGGTTTTTGTTTTAAAATGTTTTGGTTAGGGGTTAAAGAATTAGATTTTAACGTGGCAAATATATACATCAAACACAGCCTGTTACATGTGATTAAACAAAATAACTTAAAAATCACCACACTCGCGTAGTTATTATTCTGTCGCTTGCGAATTATACTAGTTTGTTAGTAGATACAGCGAAATTTGATAGTTAAAATAACATTTGGGTCGCCTTTGCTTTAGTTTTGTGAATTCAAATCGACAGGAGGTTATGACTTCCGTTTCGATTTTCTCCACAATTAAATAATGCTTCAACTCAAATACGATTACTTTAACCAAATCTGTTTAAACAGACAAATTTCAATTAATAACTAAAATTGACTGATAAAATTGCTGTCGGGAATACGAAACATGTGGAATTTATTTTTATGCTTAGTTTTTGCCATACGGTACAGCAATCCTGCATATCTCGTACATCATTCGTTGGACTCGTCATCATTAGTTGAATCATTGCCGACATCATATTTGACATCATTAGTTAAATACATTACCGTGCAATCTAATATTATAAAACCACGGTACGGTCATACCTGATAATATGAGCCAGTGCGAGAACGCCAAGAAAAAAGAAATAGCTCATGAGTAGCACCGTGATATATTCTTTTGGAACTATCTAAAACAGAACGAAGATTAAACGCCTTTCCCAAAAGTCATGGGAAACTAGACAAAATCACGTTGACCATGATATACTCTTTTGGAACTCTGTAAAAACGACAACGAAGATTAAACGCCTTTCCCAAAAGTCATGGGAAACTAGACAAAATCATTTTGACCGTGGATCTGTCTTTTTGGAACTATCTAAAACAGAACGAAGATTAAACGCCTTTCCCAAAAGTCATGGGAAACTAGACGAAATCACGTTGACCATGATATACTCTTTTGGAACTATCTGGAGAAACAGAACGAAGATTAAACGCCTTTCCCAAAAGTCATGGGAAACTAGACAAAATCACATTCAGCAATGGAAATTGAGAGTTTCACAACAAAAATATATCGTCTGAATTGCAAAATTTCGCTAAACAGCTATGTGAGTTGTTGAATAGGTATAACCATAATTATATTAATAACGACTTAACGATTGATGCTTGAGCATTATTCAGTTTATTATAGCACAAATGTAAGCATAAGCTCTATTGATAATATATATCTGTCAATCTTTGAACTAGCCGAAATTAAAACATGTTGAGTTTGTAGTTGTTATAAGAAAATCACGAGCTAAAACAAAAATGCTTTGCACCGCCTACGATGGCATTCAAAAGCTAACATGGGCTTCGTTGGGAAATGATGACGGATAATTGCTCGATATATGTAGGCAGCCGTGCATTCCATGCCTTGACCATTCGAAGTAGATATATTGATTTTCAGAATATCTTACCTTGGCGTTGAACTCACTGAGCGTGTCAAAATTTAACCTCAGTTAGAACATATACAGTATAAATACGGCACTCATATAGAGAAAGTCTCTACAGTAATCCAAAATGAGCTATGTATCTGAAGCGCTAATGATTATGTGAATGACCAGCTTAGACTGGGGGTACGGGAGCGGTGGTCTTAGGCTTTGTCGAAGCATTATTTATAGTTTAACCTTAGCCATTCGAATTACTACGAAATCAACTCACTTTGTATATAACGTAAAGACTGAGCAATGCAAAACTGGCAATCAGCGGAAATAGCATTGCATCTTTGCGCGATATGCTGTTCTCCATTTTTTGACCAGACTCCTGAAAATAAATTAAACAGTATCAACAACAATCTTTCATACTTCTATCTACCCAAACATCGCGGGTGCTGTGTAGCCCCAAAAACTCTGCGTTTACACTCGAGGAAAATTTCAAAGTGGGGGAACTAAATTTTGCTCTATACGTTATCTGTTTCCATGTTTTAGCATTACAAATTGCAGCAACTAATGTTTCAAAACTATTTAAAATACTGAAAATATAAGAGAACATAAATCATGGATTCAATATAGCACGGCGGGTTTGGGGGAACTGGGAGAACGATCATGAGGACTTTTGTAAAATGGGGTTCCCATGTGGACAAGCCAGACTTAAATATTTAAAGTTAATACCGACGGACACCCCGAAAACGCTCATGATCAAAAATTTAAAAATCATTTTACCGGCGGAACAAAAAATCACTGAAATTTCAATCAGTCTGAAACTGTTATTAGATTTCGCTATACCTATACAGTAGGGAATAACCGGAACCTTCCATTTAAACCGGATCCGGAACCTGGTCATCGAACCTTATATATATTATATAGCAAAACAGATGAAGGAAGAAATGAAGATACAGTGGATTTAAAATGTATTAAAAATTTCTTTTACATTAAACTTAATGTATATATTGTGATGGCATTATTGCTTTTCTGAAACTTTAAAGAGACTGAGTAAGCCAATAATGTTTATTTATCGATCAATATGTCGGTTTTTGGACACCCAGAGCAAAATGTCTTCCACTATAACCCTTGTGTGTATTGTGTTAAACTGAATGTGCTTACAACGCATGACTTCTGAATTTGTAAAATAGCTGCTACAAGCATCAACCTGGCTTAGTTTTGTTAACAAACTCCTGCAGGTTAAGATATAAAATTCCTAAAGAACTTATGTGCCCTACTTACATTTCACTCGGCATATTGCTGAGCTGATTTCTTTTGCTTGGTTGTATTAGAACTCGATCATTGTAGATATATATGATTACAAAACGACTTACAAACACTGGAAATGTGGTCTAAAAGAAATGAATTGAAGTTTAATGTCGAAAAGGCATTTATTATCCATTTCGGGAAGAAGAATCCCAAAGCTGATTACTTATTACACGGTGCTCCGCTCACAAAAACTTCTACAATGTGCGACCTTGGTATTATAATATCCGACGACTTAAAGTGGGCAGAACACTGCGCCAAGGCGGTAAGCACTGCAAACAGGATCTACGGTCTCGTCAAGCGCAATTTCAAACATCTGACCAGATCCTCGTTTTTGTTGATCTATAAATCACTAATAAGGCCGCATTTGGAGTATGCTACTCAAGTTTGGTCTCCACATTACACAAAAGACATTGCTCTAGTTGAGGGCGTTCAACGAAGGGCAACCAAACTACTTCCAAGCATTAGACAATACAGTTATGAGGAAAGGCTGCTATATCTACAGTTACAATCTCTTGAAACGCGTAGGCTCCGTGCTGATGTGATACTGTTGTATCAAATTGGTACCGGCAAATCAAGACTAGACATCAGCGATTTCTTCGAATTCACAGCTAGTAGCAGACGATGTCACCATCTGAAACTTCGCCCTCGAGGCAGCCCACGCACAACAGCTAGACTCAATTTCTTCAGTCAGAGAGTTGTGAACTTTTGCAATAACTTGCCACCCACTGTTGTCGCCGCTCCAAATGTAGCGTCCTTCAAAACTCCGGCTCCTTGCTTCCGGTTGTTTACCTGTGCTATGACCGTTTTGCTGCCGTGTTATTTTTATTTCAGGCCCTACCTCATGGAGCTTGAGCCTGCTTTCAATGAGGAAGTAGCAGTTGCGATATGGAAACACAAACACTGTGAAGCGGGGCTGAAGGTAAGGTAAAGGTAAATGTTTGAACCACAGATGAAGCAACAAATGTGGAAAAATTTCAAACACATTTTTTATACCGGAATTCCGGTATGGTTTTTGCCCTTTTCCGGAACCGCAACCGGAACACCATTTTCGCCGGAACCGGAATTCCTTTACTCCCTGCTTTACGGTAAGTATCTATACATTATTAATAAGAATTAGCTAATAATCAGTTTTTATAGCATTTGCGCGTTTATTAACAGTCCCCACAACATTCAACAGATTTGTCCCCACCAATTCGATATCCTCCAGGTAGTTTCGCAGCAGTTTGGGAAAGTCAGTCATAATGACAAATATAAAAATACAAAGAGGAAATTTCCGCTGTCATAAACTTTGCATCTGTTGCATCTTGCCGTCTTAATTGGAAACAGAACAAGAAAATTCAACTCGACGTCATTCTAAGACGTGAACTTCATCCCCTGCTCACAGCCACATCTTAACATCGAGTGTTTAGTCAAAAATGATCTGCATGATCAGCTGCTACAGCAATTTAATACTAATTTCCTGACCATAAGGTCAAAACTGTTCGGTAAACATTTAAACCGTGGACTAGGGTAAAGTGTGTATTGCCCAGTAGTTCAAAATCTGTTCGGTAAACATTTAATCCGTAGACTATGGTAAATTGTGTATTGCCCAGGTCAAAATCTGTTCGGTAAACATTTAATCCGTAGGCTATGGTAAAGTGTGTATTGCCCAGAACCTCAAATCCTGTTCGGTACAATTTAATCCGTAAAGTATGGTAAAATGTATATGTAGTGTCACTACACTACATGGACCCAGTCCACCTTTAGGGACCATATGTTATAGTATTAGAAATAGGAACAGCTTAGTACCGGGGGTTCAGGGACAAAAGCCCTTCAATTTACGGTTCGCCTAAAGCTCATATACAGACCAGTTTTTAGCCTAAGGCTTCGGCAAAGTGTATCGAGTATGGCTGGATTTAAATTTAACTTATGCCCGCCGAGTTTACTTCAGCCGTGTGATGCTATAAAAATATCAGGTAATATTACTGTTTTACTCTTATTCTATATATACATGTTTTGGGTAAATTCGAATCTGTGTTTGGCAAAAGGTGCAATCTGGTTGACTGACTCAGAGACCGTTCAGTTAATACGAATCGAACTATATATACGACCTAAAAATAAATATATGTACACCTAAATCGATTTTGGCACCAAGATTCATGAAGTAAAATTAGTTTAGTTTACATTCATTTTATAGAGCTTTGGTCAACAAAAACAGATGTAATTCCATGAACTTTGTGATTATATACGTATCTAGGCTTGGACAAGACTTAAGAAAGCAGAATCAATAATGTCTCTCTGTTTGATGCTAGTCACATGATTGTAGTTTTCCCTCCCAAAGTTGATTCAAAGCACTTCATATTAACTGAATTATTGGGCGCTACAATCGATTTATGCTGAATTAAAATAAATTTTAGCACCTCTATAAAGCTCGCTCACATTGTAGATTCAGCACGGCAGCAATAAGCACGAATAAAGCTAAAACAAAAGGTAGATACTTACTTTCTGTTCATTAACAAACTTCAACGACCGAAATGATCCATAATAAATCGGAAGCAGGGCCATTATTAGCAACGAACCGTAGGCAATAACCATTCCTTCGGGTGTTGCGGGGATCCGATCGCCAGTCCCGTTTTTGGACAGAGCGTCCGTTGCATTGTCGACAATTCCGGTTAAATTTTCGGCAATCGTTTCAGCAACAAGCGTATCGTCAGCCATCGTTAGATTTATTATATATATTATCACTATTGAATTACGTACAGACAAAAACCCACCTAAATAAAACAAAATATGACCAAATCCGCATTATGGACGTGCCAGTTAATTTGATCCGGTAAATAAGTCGAGTAGCAGCGAATTAGTAGGATTATTGAGTCGGAAAATAATCTTGATGATTAAAATTTGAATCAAGGTAATAACTGAAATACAACCGATACAGTGAAGCAATCTTAGTAGCCATGAATTGCATTGTACGAAAGGCACAGGAACCTTCGATACATGAGATATATGTGCTTTAGTCCCCCAAACAGGCCCCATCATTTTTCAGGTAGTATCATTTCGCAAATGCGGCATTGTTGACCCGAGGCGACATCTTGGGTACAGGAGCTTCTGCCTTGTTGCAACGATGCCAGTTGGCATTGAAACCAAATATAACGCATATTGGTTAAACACTTGATGTGTGGAGCAGCTGCTTGGAATATGAAAACGATGGCGCCCAAACTCGCACAACTCTATGGGTAAAAAATTTTAATCGCGGTATATCTGGCGACTGAAGTTTTAAATTCATCATCAAGAGTACGAGGGCACCCCGTGATGAAGAAATTGGAGTTGTTCACATCGAATTCACCGTTTACCATTTTCTATACAAGAATGAGATCAGTATGAAGACGTCGTGTTGATAGAGTTTGTAGACCAAGATACCGAAGACGATGAAGATAATCGGGATGACGTATCGATGGTAGCAACTCGCTCAATTATATCAATGTCACGCTGATGGTATGGGTATATACCAAACATATACAGTGTACTCGACATATGGACGGACCAATGGTCGATACAGTTCAAGCCAAATCTGCTATATCCAAAGCTTTATTGTGCGACGGATTACAAAAATCACTCTTTGGGCCACGAAAGAGACATTTGCACAATGTTCTGAGAATTTTAACTGTTACAGATCACAACCCCTAAGTATCCTTCTCGATCTCAAAATCATTCATCACAGAGTACGCCGACACTGAATTCCCATAACCATAATGCATCACACGGAATTTAATATTTGGAATCAAGCATAACACTATTATGCAATATTTAAACAAACCATCTACGTAGATAATATTGCATCTCATGAAAACTAGTATCGAGCCGTTTTCGAATTACGCGTATAGGGAGTATGATATCGTCTGCAAACTTGTCTGCGCAGGACTTAAACTCATAAATACCATATATGAATATCAAGATCAGTAGAAACGCACGGACGAACCCTGCGTAACGCCACTAGTGACTTTACACAGGCCTGAGCTGAAACCATTTATTGCGACACACTAGAATCTATTTACGTAACAACTATTCACTGAACCACAGCATTTGGTAGGTGTCCAACGACGTGCGACTAAACTTGTATATACCTGCCATCCGCCACATACCATACAATGAACACCTTAGATATCTTCAAATTCAAACACTGGAAACAAGACGCCTTCGAGCTGACATGATAATAATCTACAAGATGTCTAATAAACAGATCGACATTCAATTGTCTCGGTTTTTTGATGTCATACATGATGAACGAACTCGGCGTCAAAATCCAATAAAGTTGCGACAAAATACACACCACATCTTATTTGCTCTCGATATGCTTTTGCCTACTGAACTGTAGCATTGTGGAACAGCCTACCACGCGATACTGTCGAAGCCGAGCCATTAGCTGTATTTAATAAGCGGCTCCATGACTCAGGATGGCTTCCATCAGTTTGACGGTGTCTCGGGCTGCTCATGCAAAACTGTTTCAGGCGCCAAATTCTCCAAGTCAAAGACTCATACGCTATGTACTGCAAGCCGAAAATCGGCTTTTGCTCTTTCTGAAGAACCCACCACGTCAACTCTCACCATTTATGCAAGGAAGAGCATATTTGGTGAGTTATCACCAAATAAAGCCAAAGAAAGACGCCGCTAAAGTCGTAGAATAACCATAAATTAGTATAAATCCGCGTATGTAGTTTAAACACTATGATTTCTGTTAGCTATGTAAGTAACCACCGTAATAAATCAAAAAACAATTTGTTGACAAAGTCGATCGTGCTAGGTGTGACCACTGTATACAAAAAACCCGGAAATAAAATTACCCATCCGCTTATAAACCAAACATAGAGCTCTAACTCGACCGAACACAAATCCAAACTGAACACAAATAAAATTGAAAGAAGCTAACACATGTTAGCTAATAACATAATTGAGTGCTAACTATGCAAATTAGCACGAAAATAAGAAAGAAAACACGAAACAAAAAGAAACCAAAACCACTGACGGAAAAGGAGGTAGGGGTATAATAAAGAATTTGGTAATTATCCCGAGGTTTTTATGTAATTTTAAAGATTTTGAGCGGGTTTGGACCGGAAACCTTCCTGGTAGCCTAGTAGCACACAACACTAACAACACTTAGGCAACAAAATAAGGAACACGAAGCATTAGTAGTTGTCCTAGCTACGTAATTAATATTGCTAACTGTTCGAAAAGCGTAGAAAACTTAGCCCTTTCATACCGGAATTAATTTGTGTATCGTGCAATGTTTGATAAACTCAAGCCCCCGCCTGGGATCGAACTCGGAACGTACGGGTGAAACTTGTGTACACAAACCACTGAGCTATCTAGGAGCTGTTGCCCGGTTCCTTAAGGAACCTCACAACGTGAGCGAATAACAACGTCGTTCAAACGTACGACATGCTACAAACTCAGCAAACGCAACGACTCGCAATGTGCGTTAGGTCCATTTGGACTTAGCCGGCATAAAAAGGGTTAAGAGTAAGTATGTTGGTGTAAATAGTGTACCTCTCAGAGGCAAACCCCTTCCCGTCGGGCCGCATATACCGCCCGGACAATGCTCTTTACAAATTGTTGGCAAGAATTTGGTAAGAGGTGGAAAAACTGAGGCAAAATTGGCAAAAAATGTAAGCGGACATTCGACACTGATACTCCTGAGTCATGCTTATGGTTTATTCGTTTTAAAGTAAGACGTGCCGTGTATGTATGAGAGTTTAGAAATTAAGTAAGCTTTTATGTATTTTAGGGCGGCTAGCTCATACCATAATCCGAAATATATTATATGTATTTTTGCCCTTCTTGGCCTACTGCAGATGGTTGCATTTGGATTTCCATCTGGGCCTTTGGAAGGTGGATCTCGAACACTTATGTACAATGTATAAATTTTTGGCTTTCGCTGAAGTGCCGATACTAATATTGGAATGTTGATCAGGAAAACGATATATGAACCTCGAGAAATGGGGAACCTGATCCCCGACAGATCTATACAGCTTTTCTATCAAATATGAGTTAGAATAAATAAACAGTATTCATTTTTACAGAGCATATTCCACGAATCAAATCCAAAAAATGAAACGAGGATTTTAACAACGTTCTGTATGGGGCTTGGCTCGAATCTATGTAATATGCTAGTGCTCTTTGATCGTCGATTGCTTTACACATCTTGAAATAAATCAGCACAAATTGGGACGTTCACAGAGAGTATTAACTCAGTTAATACCCAGAAACTTACCATTTGGGAGCGAGCAAATGGAATGAGTCGAACGCACCGCGGCAAGCCTGATTTCAGAATCTTCCTTGACAAATGGCTATATTAATAGCCTTCAAAGTCTTCGATCTTCGAGCATGAATTTGTTTAGCTAGAGTTTTAAACTCAATATAGAATATTCATGATTTGTTAACAGATGGTGTCCAACGTAGTTAAGCAAAACTGCGTTTGAGATCTACCCTTTGACATATGCATACATGCCGGCAGGGGGGATAGGGGGGTTACCCCCCCCCCCTGAGGTCCGGACCCCCCCTGCGGCCGAAAAGTCCAACCGGGTTACCCCCCCCCCCCCCGCGGTGCGCAGCACAAAACTTGCGCAAATTGTGCCTGCTTGTTGCTAGTGGTGCATATGCAGCTGTAAATTTGCATTTGGCTTTAGGTGTCGGATATTGTCATTCCAAGACTTACTCGGTTCAGCAATTCTACTTTGAATGGAGAAGTGTAATTATAATGTCGAATGAATGATAAATAAAGCTCGGTTTTATTGGATTCAACTTCACGTCCAAAAACGACATAAAATAACTGAATATTGTGCCTTAAATCTGGAAATCAAAATATAGCAGGTTTGGTTTTACAAAATCAGGTAAGGTATTACTGGCGGTAGACATGGAAGATAGAGATTCTCGACATTTTTAAATTATATTTAGCCTTTTTATCGTTGGGTGCATTAAGATGGTGGAAAGGTAAATTACATATCCCCGATGGTTTATGAAATAACTCTTTGCTCAGGATATGAAATTTTCTACAGTCGACAGCCTACGTAAGCATATTATGGCTCGTTTACGTTAACTTGTGTGCGCCGTGGCTTAGCTGTGTCCTAATAGTGGGCGGTGACTGTCAGCATGTCCGCGTAACAACGTAGCTACAACGACGGACATATGTGACAGTCTGCCGTGACTGTGTGGATTTTTTGATCAGTCAGCGCTGACTATGTAATATGTCCTTAATAGCACAAAAACACAGTATAGCATAACGGTCGTAGATATCTCAAGTATAAACGATGTTATGGGGCAAAATTTGACAGCTGTCCAATCCTGTAAATTTAAATTTTGGCACTTGTCAATGGCGGGAAATTCACATTTTATCAGTTGTTCAGCGCGGGAAATTCAAATTTTGGTAGCTGTTCAACGCAAGAAATATTTTGGAAGTTGTCAATGGAGGGAAATTCAAATTTCAGCACTTGTTCAGCGCGGGAAATTTAAATTTTGGCAGCTGTCCAACGATGTAAATTTAATTTTTTGGCAGTTGTCCAGCGCGGGAAATTCAAATTTTGGCAGGTGTCCAACGCTGTAAATTTAAATTTTGGCAGCTGTCTAACGCTGTCAATTTAAATTTTAGCGGCTATCCAGCGCAGGAAATTCAAATTTTGTCAGCTCTCCAACGTTGTAAATTTAAATTTTGTGGTTGTCCAGCGCGGGAATTTCAAATTTTGGCAGTGGTCCTGCACGAAAAATTCAAACTTTGGGAGTCGTCCAGCCCTTGAAATTGAAATTTTAGCACTTGTCCAGCACGGTAAATTCAAATTTTGGCAGTTGTCCAGCGCGGGAAATTCATTTTTGGCAGTATTCCTTGCGGCAAATATAAATTGCGGTAACATTGTGGCGAGACTCGTCTATTTGTCCCGCCTAGTCCGCCATGACGTCCAACTTATCACACGTAGCTAGTTAAGTAAATGCAGACAAAACATAGTCCGCCGTGACTGTTGATTGTCCCAAGTAGCAAACCTAGACTGATGAGACATAGCTAGGTCACGGTGCACACATAATTTATGTAAAAGAACGATTTAGCTAACGTTCATATAAACATTTGTATGAATCAGAAAAGTGTGAGGAAATAAGTCATATTATCTGAAACTATGGGTTTGTTAATAGTTATTTCTGTCAGGATGTGGTTTTATTTTTACATAGGTATATAGTGTGTGCTCGTGGAGGGTAGGGGGATGAACCTCTAAATATCGGACCCCTCTTCGGTAGGAAGCGCCACCCCCTGGCTAGCAGTCCGGCCTAACCTAGCGTCGAAGTTGCCAACGCCAACGACGGTTAGAGTTCTGAAATAACCCTGTGTAGCAGCAGCATTTGCATTAAAACGTATTTCTGAACACGTTATGAATACAAAATTAAATTGTTCAAACCTTGTTTCATGATTTTACATGAATAAACATATGCATTTTACATGTTACATCGTAGCATTGTTACCTTGAATGCATTATATATTATTATATATTAATTATATACTTGTATGTATATATCATACATATATTATATATGATAAAGGGTACATACAAATACTATGTTGGGAAACCCCGAGCATGTATAATATTATATATGATAAAGGGTACATACAAAAACTATGTTGGGAGACCTCGATATGTGTGTACATGCATTCGATATAAATCGTTGATATCCACGCGTTGATAACTTTTACAAGTTGCTGAATCAATCATAAAGTTTAAATTCAAGTGGGTTGCTTGTGGTATGACTGTGTTTTCGAGACTTCGCGTTCCGGATTCACATATTTTCAATTTCGAAATTATCGATCCTTAGGTTCTTAATGACTTTCCCCGCCGTAGTATCTGTCACCTCAGCACCAATTTGGCCACCCAAAATTAATATATGGAATTCAAACAGGGCAAAAACACACGTAGGATTTTTAAAACACAATAAGTGGTCAACATTTAAAACAATACTGTTGTAAGACATGATCCTTTTCCGGAATATGCTATTTGGTACTACAATTGCCAAAGTAACTAACCCTAAGCAAGTGCCATGACAAAGAAGAATCCCATTGAAAAGGTGGCGTTTGTGAACTGTGAATTACGTGCTATTATTCTTTCGATACAGCTTGTTTACAGTGACCTACTCGGTAATACGTTGTATATAGATTATGATTATGCGTGCTCATAGGAAGAAGAAGGATCATCTTCTCATGAGGCTTCGGGCCTGCTCGTTCCGCCGCCCAGTTGAACCCCCAGGAGGCCGAAAGCTAAAGCCCTCAGGACCCGAATACACTCTTGTAATCTTGGACATATATTATTATGATACTAGCATTTTGTCAGTCATATATCGTTTCCAGCATAACTACAAAATGCATTATATATTATAAACTTCAACTTAAAACTTAATTTCTTATGTCCTCCCTTGCTAGAGTGACTTTTGGTTTCATATTTGCCAAACCAAACTACGAAATACATTGTAATAACGGTGACGCAGCTGCATGGCACAACTTCCTAACACCATACCCATACGACCCCAGCTATCGTAACCTCAAGGGCTTACCGTGGATGCTAAAATTTTGACCCTATTCTTGGTCAGACCCAAGAAGCTACGGAGCTTAGCAGGCCGCAGGCGCGCTTCACGGGGTGTGTTCGGACCCCGTCCGATTGGTTGCGCACGTGTCTAGTTTCTGGCATGATTTCTGAGGTCCCCCAGGGATGCTAGCACCGACACCTGCTCACAGGTCATGAAGCCTAGTCTCTATTCCCTATCTTAGACTCATCGGATGTTGTTTAGTTCTAATTTGTTGCGTTAGATGTTGGAACAAAAGATGAAAATGGCCTTAGAAATTTGAAGCTCAAGTTGAGTGCTTAATCAAGATCGTAACACGCTCCGTGCTAGAGCATTGTAGCCTGTGTGGCCTCCACAGGGTTCCGACAAGCCCTGGAAGTTTAATGTCGGATAATCAATGTCGTGGCTTGCTCCTTTCAATAAATTCCCTATCGATGTCAATAGCGTAAATTCCTAATGAACTTTTCGAGCTGTTGCCAGGAACGAATTAAGTTTTGTGTTCGTTTTCCTAGTATTCTGTTCCTGGGTTCCAGTGACAAAACGAGATAGAGGTGATAGAACGCCATACACGCCAGGGCTTGCGACATTCTCGCCCCAAGCCGTGACGGGCAGTGCCTGCTCGTCCGCGAGGACAAACCAAAGAAAAACCCCCTATCGTCTCGGAAAGAATTAAGACTGTACTCGGTGTTAACGATACAAGTTTATTTACAGGATCAAGATTTATGGTCGGCATGAGTGTTTCCGAATGACTATCGGGACGGACTAAGTAAATCAGATCGAGGGAGCTAACTCACGATGATCGCTTCGGTTTAATCGGCCTGGGGCACAGGGCGTTGAAAAATAAACCCAAACCAGGGTCGGGGTATGCAGACATCCGTCAGTTCGCGGACTAGGGGCGGTTATCCCTGCTTCGCCTCAATGCTAGCAATTCTTCAGCTATGGGGCGCATGCAGCAGGGGCCCTAGAGTGCTTCAGAAAACGCTCCTTAACGCGGGTCACCTCGAGTGACGAGTAATTACACAATGCGACGGACATTAGACGGGGTTGCGGGAAACTAGGCTAGACCCGACTATGCGAGTTTCGTAATACAGCCTAACCGCTACTCAGAGCAACGTCGACGATGGAGTGTCGCGAGGGGCGTTAAGAATTTACCCTAGCGGTACGTTCGCCGCACTATCTATTCTTAAGTGCATTCGTTTGTAACTGTCGTCCCTACCTACCTAGCAATACGACTGACCGAAATGAGAGCAAGAGCAGAGGGGGTAGAATAATTCATCACAGTCGGGCGGGGAATGTGGTCGTGACGTTAAATGGCGCAATACGCCCTTCTAGGCAATCTTCAAGGCTGCCCCCAGGGGCGAGCCTGGTTATTTAGTCGTTGATCTCGGCTTCTCAATCAATTTCGTAGTAAGCACGGTGGGGCGCGACAGACGGGCAACGTGAGCCCTGCCGGTCAATCATCCGGCCTTATTTCGTGACCTTGGGGTCGTTTCCTACTATAGGGGCACGGGGCGGTCGGCCCTGGACGTGTCTGCGTCTTTTGTTTTCTCTTTTGTTGTCGCCTCGTTGCCTCTCTCTATTGCCTCTTTTCTTTTCTTATTACCCTGCAGTATTGCAGTGTCTCAACTTCACAGTAGTGCGGTTAAGTTATCATCGACTTAGTAGTCGATGTTGATATGTTCCTATGGCTGACTGGTTAATACACATGATTCTGCAGCGGGCTTAATTTCCCCGTACAGGATCGAATCATGGAACGGGAAAATGAACTGGCAGGTGCTGAAACTGTGAAAACCTGAATCTGAGTAGACAGGATACATACATAGCCTAACGGGCAACTCGGGATAAAAATAAAGCAAACTAAACTCAGCGATCAACTCGCTCCAAAAAGAAAAGGGGTTTTGCAGTTGCTCGGTTTGGGGCCAAAATGGCCTGGGCGAGGCAAATAATTTTCTTCCTCGGGATGGAGAAAAGTAATTTTAAATTTTCGAGGATGGAGCGCCAGATGCTTCTCCCGCATGGATCCAAACGGGCTGTGGCTATGGAGCCGGTCAATGAGGTTATTTAACTATTTGTTTTCCCTTTTTTTGGCCGTTGGTCTCGAGAGAAGACCATGCCATTATACTACAGTGAACACCGGTAGTCTTGATTGTTTTAGCAGAATAGTTTTGTGATGGGGACATAATGTTTCATTCCCAAGTCATTTGCACTTCACCAAATGAGTCTGGTGGAATTTTCGGATGGCTGGGGGCATCGACCCGTCGGCCGTTAATCATGTTCTTTTGGGACGGGGTGGTCGTTTAACGACGCTTCGGTCAGCCGTCCTAGTGGATGTCGGGTCTAATTAATATGTCCACTACGTTCGCGTGAGAACGGTGTCCTAAACATGTAGTGGTTCATATCGTGAATAAACACCAAAACGCAATGAACTATAGGTTCTGCTGATTGTACTGAATCGGAAGAAGTCAAACAAATCTTCGTGAACAGCAAAACACCTTATCCTCAAGTTAGCATAATTAAAATTTGTTCAATCTTCTATATACCCAAATTTTCCTAGCTCATCCGGATAAACAAATTTTGGGGCTTCCTGAAGCCCTACGGAGGCTAGTCCTCCGTTCCTAAGCTAAATTTTTGTTCAAGCTCAAACGCGGCATGAGCATTGAACGATCAACTAAACTACAAATTTGGAAAACCATCAAGACAAATCACTGAGCAAGTCCCTACTTTGCGGCGTGCACGTTCAAGGAATTTTGCCGTGGTCGGCTCAGGATAATTCGATAATCCTAACTCAAAAGCAGCGAGTCATGTAAAGATCTGGACGAGAAGCGTCCATTTTGTTGTGCCCTACCTAAGACCACGGGGAATCAGACGGACTTCGGCTATTTGACCTATGCTCTACAGCAATCCCGTGCATTCCCCAGAACGCCCTAAACGGGACTCGACGCAAGAAGGTTAGTCAAGTAATTTAGACAGCGTAGTCATATCAGTGTGAAGGAGGGGTGCTCGATGATCACTGTAAAACCACCCTACTAGGAGAAGGTTCGTGCTACTCTCATGCAAATTCTCGCTTGGCGAATGGTCTGTCACTGTTATATGCTGGGAAACTAAACCACATGCGCTCGGTTCCTCTGACTTACAATAGTTGATCCGGGACAGCAAATGACAGTCCCCTTCCGCAAGGCCAAAATAGTCCAAGCGGGTCCTTCGATCGTCGAGTCCAATCACAAACGAAAATAGGAAAACACCGGGAAGCATTAAGCTAATGATAAAACAATTAAGAAAATGCGTCGGAGCCGGTCAGTAGAGTCGACCAAACTCCGCGCTGCCGAAGTCGAACTGATTCCAAGAGTCGACGCGATGGTCGTCGCCTCAGAATTTTCGCCTGTAGTTTAGGATAGCGATTTTGTCGCCATCCAATCGTTGACGTTTCTTGACGCCCACTTTTTGGGGTTTCTTCTTTGGGCGTCCAATTGGGGACACTTCCGGAAATTTGAATTTGACAGCTACCGTAAGCCGTCGATGTCCTTAGAGAGAGTCGGCTTCAATTAGATTTGCCGACATCAAATTTGAACACTCCGAGTACTCGGAAGTTGACCATCTGTGATTTTCGTCCCAATTTTCTCAAGAAAAGTAAACTCTGAAGTCCCAATTTCCCGTAATTTTCGCCGGATGTCCAGCGAAATCGGATCTTAAACTCACTACGTTTAAACAGCTTCCGGTACCAGCTTAATCCAAACTGTCGAAAATACTCTCGGGTCACGCAACTTCCTTCTTCAGTCCCAATTAGCGTGACAATCTGTTCGACTTTTGATTGTTTGATCTTCCCAACCCGTCCCAACTCAGCGACTATTGACTTAGCCTCTGTGGTTCTCGACTTGCCGCCCTCCCAATTAAGCTGAATTTTGCTTTGAAGATGACCCTCGCTCATCAGGACTTCCAAAAACATCGAAAAGAAGCGAGCTAATTCACGATTTTCATGCAAGTATCTATGTTTCAAAGGCTCGCTGGAGGGGAACCGATGACGGGAATACGCCCGTCTTGGGGCCAGAGACGGAGCAAACCCTAACGCACTCCTAACTTGTCAGAGGCCCTACTCCAAGGTCCCTAGGATTCGCGGGAGGGCCCTAAAGTCACCCCTCGTTCGTCCTAATCGTCCGTGTCTTGTCCGCCCGTAAAACTCTAAAATTTAACGCTTTTTGTAAGCGATGTCCTCGTCCGTCCGATCTTATGTTGTGTCCTTATATGCATATATACATATATATAATATTTACATACATATAAACATATATGTCTACACTATTGGATACACACATAAAATACACACGCTACACACAGTAGACATAGCGGCGTTCTGAGCGTCAGAAAGGTTGTTCAGGATAAACACATACTTAGAACACACTAACAACAACAACACGACGACGAAGAAGACCGACCAAAACGTCGGTTAGAGAGAGAGAGCGAGGACACGAAGAGAGCGTGGGAAGGGAAGCGGGACAAGAGGAATACCGGGGAATTTTCGAGGGGCTGGGGTGAGATTCGGTCCCAGGACGAAAAACGAGGGCGATTGATATTAAATACGAAGGGGAAGGACGTAGTAGCGGGCCGGAACCCACTTATGGGTTCTGATATATATTAGTATGGGCGGCTTTGGCGGGCTCTCCTGCATTAACGGTTGGGCGGAGCGACGCCCGCCGGGCATCGTTCGACTCGTCATCCAATGGCGATTTAAATGAGGGGTGATATCGCTGCCGGGCCGGGTATTTTTGGCGATGTCTCGTCGAGACGAATCCAATGAGGGGTGGTTCGCCCACTTGGCGGTTGAGGAAAAAATCTCAACTTATCGGTGCCCATTATTGGTTGGCGACGGAGTTTTAGGGACCTTTGAGTGACTATAGCGAATCAGCGGGGACTCGGACGGGGGCTCGGCGCACGTCGTTGGACTCACCTAGTCACGGTGAACGAACGAGGGGTCGCATGCACCGGCTCAGAAGTGGGGTGGGACAACGAGGATGTCGGAAGGCGGGGACTTGCATTAGTCGCATGTTGCAACAAGGTACTAGGAAAAAGTGGCGGTCTTACCTAAATCGTCCTCGGGAAGGGGCGTTTAGGGTTGTGAGGGAAAGGATAGGGGCCTTATATTCGTACGTAGTTGGCTAAGAGGTACACGCATACACACATATATAGTATACCGTAAATATATGGAAAGTGATAGTCCTGTTGCTACATTGACAACCCGACCTAGCGTAAGTAGCGGTTGTCTTTATGAGTTGCGGGCGAGGTTCGCGTTGTCCGGGGCGATTTTGGTGTCCCACAATAGTGCTCCGAATGTTCTACCAGCATGCTCCGATTATTCACGGCTAATACTGCCCTAGACGGGTGCGGGCCATCAAGTTAAACCGGTATCCGTCGTTCTTTGTAAAATCCAAAACTACCGTACGTGTAACTTAGTTGGTTGCGCATTGTGATTTCCGTGACCATTGCTTAGTATACCACCAAAACCAAGTAAACTTAATAATTTTAATTTCTGTCTTATTAAACTTGTTAATTTGAACGTGCAGCCAGGGGCCTCCTATTTCCGGACGGTCATAACCGTTAAAGATTTAATGTTTAGTGACAGCTGGTTGGGGTTCTGCGGGCTTCTCCTTTCCTATCGGTGCGGGGCTCAGTATCCAACCTTGCAAGTCGGTGGAAACAGCTTACTTTCCCTTAGTTTGTTCGGATCGAAACACTCGTCCCCGTAGGAATTCAGCAAATAATGCGAAGACTACTCGAATAAAGATATACGGCATTCTTATACGACACGGTTCACTGATACAACGGTACACTGATAACAAACGACATTTTTATATAAAACGGTTCACTGATACAACTATATATTGATAACATACGACATTTTTATATATAACGGTTTACTGATACAACGGTACCCTGATAACATACGACATTTTTTATATAAAACGGTTTACTGATACAACGATACACTGATAACATATGACATTTTGATATAAAACGGTTTACTGATACAACGGTACACTGATAACAAACGACATTTTTACGCGAAACGATCCATTGACGAAATGCGACCCTTCATAGACGAACGTGACCCGCGAGAATCCTGAAAACAGTCGTAACGGGGGCGGAACGGGCCTGTTACACATTAATCAAAACTGTGGCGTTTCCTCTTAACCTCTATTTCTCAAAATAGAAACTACACATTCTATGTTGACGGAGGCTGTAAAACCAGATTGTGTGCTTTATTGTGTATTTATCCTTCACACATTAAAATTTCCTTTTACTTTAGTCTTTATAAATTTAATCAAATATAAATTTGCTTTCCATCGAGGAACAGCTTGTTTGTAAACGTTTCTTGTGTGGCAAAGTGTGCACAATGAGCGAAAATTTTTGTATTCACACTTCAAATTTGACCTATTGGAGTTGTATTATCACACCACTGTAAATTTTTGCTGTATGTAATTTACGCATATTTGCCTTTGCAACTTGGGGGAGAATTGATAGCCAACTCCCGCCAACAGGAAAAAAATTAATAAAAAGCCCTTCGTTCATCCAAAATATCTCCGCTCAATATGTGTTTGCACAAACTTCCGCCAAAGAAAATGTTTGTTTTTCGACATTTTTCGAGCATTAATCCCCACCTGGCAAGTACAAACCTTCAGCCATCGGATACATTATGCTTGAAAAAAATGACATATAAAAAGTTCTATATTATAGCGCTGTAGTCAGGGGCGTCGCAAGCTCTTCAAACGTGGGAGGAACAAAAAAGTGGGGGGACGGTCGTTTACAGTCACTTTGTTATTACCACATCATTTAATTTTTCCAAGTTTATCAGCAAAAAGTGGGAGGACAGAAAAAGCCCCGCCCCTGCTCCTTTGCGACGGTCCTGGCTATAGTTGAATTTTACTGCTATGTTCCAAACGCTAATTGCATTACTAGTATAAATTAATTAGCGTAAAGTCACAAATGACCTGCTAAATAATAATTTAAACAAATAATAAATTATCTATAAATTTTACAAAAAAAAATTACAAGCGCATTATTATCTTGAAACTGGTGTATTACAGGCCCATATTTTGAAAATTGAACACAAAGTTAGAAAATTACAATTTGACATAACATCTTTAACTTGTACCTTTGTAAACTGTTGTGTAAGCGGTAGCTTCGATATTGACGCAGTATAATATATAACCGTATTCGGGTTCGAATTGAGTGCAATACAAGAAATATATATTATTAAAACGGAGTGAGCGAAGCTAGCGTAGTTTCTACGGAACTTGCTAGGGGGAATCGTGAAATTTTGTGTTTTTGACTGTTTCTGGAGCGGCGTTCACGTTATAATGTCCTCATCGTTTATACGGTAGGGTCGCGACAAAAGTTCCAAACATATGGGACATTATAACGTGAACGCCGCATGACACGTATAACCCACCTTCGGATAGGTGAATATTGAGAAATTTTTTGTTAGATATCAAAAGTGATGGGGATGGTACCCTTTAGTTGAACGCGAACCGCAGATGCATTTTGCACAATATTGGAAAAAGTTCGCTGCGGGAGCAGACTACACCAGGATCGTTTGGCTTCGAGCCACGTACAATTGCCACTACGTTATTTCTTAGCTGTTGTTTGGTTCCTTGATGAACCTTGCAAATCGGGCGAATAACAGCGCATGTGAAATTGACAACCCATGACAAACTGGATTATCAATGATCGATCGATCGATCAATCGATGAACGCTGTAACAAATGTGTCGCATTATGAACTGAAGGGTTGAGGCTGTTGCGCTTTAACGTGATTCCTATACTGACGTATTTTCTGTACAATCATTGATCCTGTTTGGCTGGCTAGAGCTCACAAAATAATTACATCACTATGCAATCGTTACTTCATGATGCAAAATAATTCGTTGCATCATAATATCCTTGCTTATAACTGGGTAACGTTGGCACTGAGGCGCAGTGTACAAATTCATTTCACGGACTACCCAGATCCATAAGTTTTAGAAAAGAATTGGATTTAGGAATTAAGGTGTTTACGAATTATCTAAAAATTTTATGTAATTACAGGGAGAACTTACATTTCACGGTCGTGCACAAACACTGTTTATCTACATGGAACCGGTTACAGGTAGCCGGGTGACTTGCCAACTACTGTGTAGACTCACCGTTTGTTCCGTTGATGCTTTGTTGAATTTAAGCTGTTTAGTGAGCTAGGACTGCTTTGTCGATTTTCGTAGGTTTTACACCTTGTCGTTTGTAGTGGTTTATGGACGATCGATCGTTTATAACTTTTGTTATAAAGAGTCGATCGTCCATAAAAATATTACAAACATCTTGTCGCTTGTAATGTTTGTTATTGACGATTGTTCGTTTGTAACGTTTGTTATAAATGACCGTGTCGCGTGGCCGAGTGGTTAGAGCGCCTGCTTCATAATCGTGAAGACAGGAGTTCGAATCCAGTGGTCGCGCTAATCTCCTTGGGCAAGGGACTCAGCCACAATTGCTTCGCAGTACCTATGCGTTAAACAGGTACTAGACTTTGGTCTAGGCGGATAAGATGATAGGTGGTGTAATGGGCAATCATCATGGCCAGCCTACACACAATGCTTCGGCATAATAACCCGGATTGTCACCTAGTGCCAATTGCATGTTTATCCGACTTATAAATGACCGATAGTCCGTAGCAAATATTACAAACAGTTCGTCGTTTGTAATATTTCTTACGGACGATGAATCGTCTGTAACCAAATTTATAGACGCCTTGTCGTCTATAACTTGGTATACGGGCAACCAATCGTTTGTAACAGAGTAAGGACGACGCCTCGTTTACAACACAAATTTTTCAGTGGTTGTACGCATTATTCTGTGAACGGCGCATAAGCTGCTAATTTCAATTCCAAGGAATATCTAGGTTTCGATCAGATATGCTGACGTCCTTCGTCCTAAGATGGGGTAGCCGGGTCTGAAGGGGGAGGAGGTCGTGTTATGGTGGAGGGTGGGAGTTAAGGTGGGAGGTTAGCGTTGGGGTTGTCGTCGGCGGTAGGTGGCGATATTAAATAGACGAGCTACCTCTACCCGCCACACTCTTATTTTTGCCATTTTCACGCCAATTTTTGCCTCATATTTGCTAAGTTATCTCTATTTATGTGAAAATATTCTTGCCACTAAAGACTAGTAGTCGTTTCATCAAGGTGCGGAGCGTCATGGCGGTAGCATAATATCGTGAGGGGGGTACAGCAGGACCTTGAGGGGGGGAGAGGGGGCGGCTCCATGAACATCTTTTTCGGCAAGTATGGTATTGATTAAAAGAGTAAGCTCTTTGCAGTGAAAACATGAAGCTTTTTATGTTTAATGCGAATACATAGGTATCGAATGAAGGGGGAATAGAAAGTAGTGTTCTCTCTCCGACATTTCGCAAACCTTACTCAAAATTTAATCCCATTTAAGGCAATTTTTGCTACAATTTTATGCCGCTGGCGCCGGCGAGGATGAGGGGAGGTGCGGATCGGTTAGGAGGGCAAATTTAACTTGAAGTTTTAACAATTCTTCTCAACACCTGTGAGTCAATAACACAATAACTTATCATACGTAAATACTTAGCTATATGTCATGTTTATGTTTAGTTTTTATTTCGAGTTTATGTTGTTGTCGGTTCACTAGATTCCAGATGGTTTCCTGTAGGCTACCAAGGGTCCCAGGATCTCTAATCCCATAAATTTTAGTTCAATATTTTTATTTCTTTATTATATGGCTCCCCACCGAGCTCACACCCAAAATTTTAGATTTAAAATTTAGTAGGTAGCTTACCTGATTTGCATATTTTCCATTTGTTTGTTTGTTTAGCTAACCTGTGTTAGCAAGTTTTATTTTTATTTTTAGTTCAGTTGTTTGATGGTAGTTGAATCGGCGGCAGAAGTAGTTGTGCACAGAGCTGAAATGTTTTATCTTTTATATAATAGCTTTTGCTTTAATATCTGAAGGTTGTGACCTAGCTAGCTGTTTGCATTATTACTACCTGGCGCTATGGTCGTATGTTAGAGTTAACAGCGAATAGTTCCGGGTCTTATGTCAGTATTTTATTGGTGGCTTTGACGTTTCCGGTTCGAAAGATCTCGCTTTAATTGTAGCTAATTAGAGTATTACGCAAAGAATTGCGCGTGAAAATGGCTTATATTCGGGTTTTTGTGTTTTGGAGCGTAAAGAACTGCGCTCGGTTAAAGCTTATTATATTTCTTAGATCTGGATTGAATCCTGTGACTTTTCGGAAGGAGTGGAGCTAGAGTGGTAACATGCTTCACAAATATGTATTTTTAACCAACTTACTAGATAAATTAGTAGTAATACCTATTTTCCAGAAGAAAAGAAAAGAATTGGTAATAATCTTATTAGGAGCGATATAATAGCATAATCTAGGGCTAGTAATACGTTAAAAATTTGGCTCTTGCGAGAGTGTAGTTGGGTTCCGAACATACGTAGTAGTGAAGTGTGGCAGCTAGCCGGGGTGGGTCGGCGGAGCAAGTAGTACTATTCTTGCGTAGACCGGGCGAGGAATCAAGTCGGCGTTAGATCCCACTTATTATTCTTGTCCAGCCACCCGGGGGCCATGGATCTCCCCGCACGAGCAGCCAGCCGGTGTTCATGAGGAGTGAGAAACTTCAACTGGACAGTAGTCGATGTTATATTATGTCGTTTTCACAGGGGTAAGAGTTGGCAGGGGATTTTTGGTTATGACGGCTGTTGGTATGAAAAATGGGACGGGATTCGTCACCGGAAAGTTGTGGTCTGAGGCCAGTAGTTTACCGGTGGGACCTTGAGTTGTCGCGCGTCCTTCTTTGCGTGGTCAAGTTCCGATGCCCCATATTTCGCGTTGCGGTGCCTCTTGCTCAGCTCGATCACTCCGATTCAAAGACTTGAATACCAAACGCGTAGTAATTAATGTTTATTATAACACCGGATAAAACAATTATGGCACGATTACTGAGCACTTAATGCCCGTAGGCTGTAACAGGCTTTGGCTCATTAAGCAATTAGAATCCACCCGTAGGTCGCTATTCGCCGTACTACTCTTTAGTACTAATAATCTAGTTCACCACGCTTTTAAATACGCCGGATACTTTCGACTGTCTCTAGGTATTGTCACTACTCGGCACTAATTCTGCTATTCCGACCCTAGGTTCTCATAGTTCCAGATAGATTATCTCCTAATCTAGTACGCCTCTTATGGGGTTTATACGACCGCCCCCGAATGGCTGACGACGCACGTTTATCTAAGTTTCTGAACCTAGGACCTAGATTTACGCTAGTAGAGTCCTTATTTAGAGGTTAAAATGTAGGATTTTTGCTCAGTATCACTCAATTAGGTTGATATAACATCTTTTAAATTAATGCAGATATATAGGCAGATGTAATAGGCGAGGTCATACCCCCTTTCTGCCCTTACGTTATTCATTTCTTTGTGTGAATTTTCTACCTTTTAAACATGTGTGGCAATGTTCTGCGAACGCTAGTAAGCATGCTATGCGGACGACGCTTAATGAATTCTCATTCTCGAGTCGTATGAACGCGTTTCAAAAGCAGAACACTGCAGTAAATGTACAGTCTCGTATGTACCATAGGGATTCAATAAATTTGTATTTGTATTTATTTGTTGGCGCTTGAGCGAACACCGGTTATTTTTACGTTAGCTGTTACTTTACTAAAGCTCTTGTGAGTTCATACAATCGACCCCAGAATGGTTGGCATGGTTGCAGGGTTAATTAATTACCTTAACCTGAGCCTTAGATTTACGCTAATAAGTGCCGGTTATATTATGTTTGTAGTCGCCCACCGAATGGCTGCCTGGCTACTTATGTGAACTAGATAGTAGCTCAATCCCTAGGCTCCCGAATGGCTGACCAACTGGCTGGTGATTAGGTATAGCGTTCTGGAGATTTTGGCCGTCCGACTCCACTCCCCTTACTCACCCGGGATTTTCTAGAGCAACGCTACCTGCCGAGCCGCCCCGAATGGCTGCCACACTCAACAAGCAATGCTAGTATTCCCGGATTCATATGTTCTATTTGCCCTGGCTTTTCTCACTCGACACTTGGGTCGAAATTTGTACGTATTATTAACTAGTACAGTTAATACGATGTCACTCCTAATAATTGGACATTATTCGTTTTTACTGGGCAAAATAGTATTATTAAGATAATTAGTATATTTCTTTAATATAGCTATGTGGGAAGCAGTTCTGAACTAAGCTTTGCTGGTGGAACTAGAGCTTCGAATACGCTTAAGTTTTGTTTTAGTTCGAATGTCAGTCTTGATTTACTACAACGATTGTGGTGCGCAAAAATGCGCTCTCGACGTTTATATTTTCTATTATTCTTTTTTCATTCTTACTGATTTCCACGCAAAGAACTGCGTGCTTAGCATATGACTGTAGGGTTATTCTCAACGAGTTTGGATATTTCAGATTTTATATATTGGATTGGAGTTCCAAAGAAGGATTTGCTGCCGTGTAAAGTGAAGGGCTGCTACGTGAGTTGGAACTAGATGATATCACACATAGGTACATTAATATCAGTATTAAATAATTATAGTAATATTATTACCCAAATAAAACCCATGTGCTCAGGCTTATAGAACTAAGGCGTTGGTGGTTAAATAGCTGAAACCAGAGTGAACAGAGCTGGTCCTGCCGCAGCGTTCACAAGAACCGCATCGCTTAGAAATAAACAGGCACACGCACAAGGAATACAAACCGGTTCGTCCCCCAGCGGCATTCTACTGGCCATAACTTTGGTGACGAATCCCTTCTCCATTTAATTACTGATAGCCGTCATAACAATCCTCCAATCCTACCCCCATCGTTGCTACCTAAAATAACATGCTAATAGTTGGGAACAATAGTAATAGAATAAAATCGGCTAGTATTTTCCAAAACCAAAATTTAACTCCAGTTCCAAATAAGGCAAAAGCCAAATTAGAATATATATATCGTACTAGGAATTATTAGACCACATAACCAGGACGTTATACGCTACCCCGTTCAAATTTTAAAATATTAAATGCCACTTCAGAGAACGCAACAGTCAGCAAAGAACCGACAATGAAAGCAAGGCACGTCGAATCATTATTAAGCGAAAAGCCACAAGAAACAACGAGAAACCTGAGCACAACGGAAGAACTTGACGAATATATCCAAGACCTTGTCTCAATCGTACCCGAACCGAAAAGAAAAGAGCAACAACGGAGTACGAGGAACAAAAGCGAACAAGCGATCGGTGCAAATCAAATTCGAACCGACGCAAACCAAACCCAATTCGGTGCAAACAAAAACCAAACCGGTGCAAGTCAAATACTATTGGGTGCAAACCCACACCAAATCGGTGCAAACGAAAACCAAATCGACGTAAACCAAACACGAATCACTGTATGCCAAACACGATTCGATACAAATTACAATCAAATCTGTGCAAATCAAAACGAGTTCGGTGCAAACCCAAGCAAATTCAAGCTAATACAATGTAAACCAAAGCCAATTAGGTGCAAATCAAAACGAACTCGGTGCAAACCAAATGCGATATAATACAAACCGAGGTCAAAACTTTGCAAGTTACGATGCATTCGAAGTAAATCAAATCCGAACCAATGTAAATCAAACGCCACCCGGCGGAATTCGAGACCAATTCGACGCAAACCAGACGCAATACAATGCAAATAAAAATCGACTCCATGCAAACCAAGACCAAAGCGGTGCATGTTTGGAAACAATCAGTGTATATCACACGCGACGCAATGTAAACCAAGACCAATTTGATACAAACGGTGATCAATGCGGTGTTAAACAAACGCAAATCAATGCGAACCAAAACCAATTCGATGTAAATCCTGATCATTTCGGTTCAAATAAAGAACGAACTGGCCCGAACCCAATACAATTCGGAGCAAACCAGGAATAATTCGGTGTAAATACAGAACGAATTGGCACGAACCAAATACAATTCGTAGTAAACCTGTTTGGACATCAGAAGCGGGTGAATGGTCTCGCCTGGTAGACCCTCCTGGTTAAGACGACCGCCGTAGCGAAGCATCCCATCGACATCGATTTCGACGTCCAATTCTTTTATCATTTGGTGGTGTTTCTTTGAGCGTATTGCATCAATGACGCTGGTATAGACATGTCGCTGCGCTGCTGTTCCACGTATATTTGGCATTATGCGCGAGTAATAAACTTAAGATAACCCCGCCAACCATCCTATTTTGTGTTTTTGGAGAAAATTTATGAAGGATCGCTTTTCGGTCAATTGAAATTGGGCGTAAAACTCTTCGCGAATACAGCGCTCGAACCAAATTGAAATCTAACCATTTTGTGTTCGCGAAAATTATAAAATTACCCAAATTTTTGAGAACGAAAATTTGTCGATTTGATTGTAACATCACTTTTGCATTAAATTTGTTCGCGAACACTGTATAATTCAAATTTAAATGGTAATGCATTAGGGAACAGAATTTCTGGAAGCTGAAATCATGGAAATTCTGTTGGAACACAAGGTCTAGTTTCTGGCACTTGAATTTGATTTTGCCAATTTTCGCTTAGCGAAAAACCGAATTAAATTAAGCCTGTTTTCCGTAACAAGGGTTTGCGATTCGATATCGGTAATGGGATGGTTGGCGGGGTCACCTTAGGTTTACTCACGCATTAGCTAAATCATTGGCTGTGATATATCGACCTGGCGATGTTCTTTAAAACAGCTGGTTCAACATAATAGGGCGCGCCGAACAAGTTTCGATTGTTAATGCGCCCTATATCAGCGTATTCAATGCTTTTAAACAATATGCGGTAACTCGCAGCAGCCTGCGCCATGATGAATATCGCGAAGGATCGATTGCAAAGGGGGTTGTGCTATCGGAGTCGATGGCGGTCGTGATGAAAGTATGGAATACCCGAGCGACCGGTGCCGCAGTGAAGCGGAGTTGCTGTAATTCTGTACTCGATATAATGTCAAGCGTCTCGCCAGTGCGCCAATCGCTGCTGTGCTTCTGTAATCAATCTGCGCCATGCCACCATGATCCAAAACCACGAATTTCGGATTCCGATAGTCCACGAGTGGCAATATCAGCGGCGTTGTCCTTGCTGGCGACATGATGGATTTAAACGTTCTGGATCGCACAAATGGTCTTGATACGATTATTGACGAGTACCGAATCGGTCTTATTGCTGTGCAACCATCCCAAGACGCAAGTCCAATCTGTCATCATTTACGCCGGCAGTGACGGATACATCGCCAGTGATCGTCACTCAAACTCGGTTGCCTTGACGCCAATCGTCATACGTTGCATAAGCGTCACCCGACGCGTCCACGAAACAAGCACTGCTGGAAGGGATACGAACTCGCTGCGGAATGACGATATTGAATACCGGCAGGACATCTTGTCGTAGCTCAGACTACTTTCTTTGCAAATGGTCACAATGGGTTCGTCCCAACAGGACTAGTTGTCCCGCAGCTCCCGTAAAAACATTTAGCTTTGAGTGTAACCGGCAGAAACCAACCAAGGGGCTCGTACGCTACGGCAGTTGGTTGTAGCAATTGCCGTTTCGTCTGATAGTCTCCACGTTCCGTCCAACCACACTGTAATTGCAACTTGTCATATCGACTAAACCATTTTAAGCCCAGGACCTTGACGTCACGGCTTGATGTTTGGTCGTGTCGTGTTATCGACTGGAGTAAGTCGTCACAATTTGAACACCACTGACGAATTTTTATTCCCTTTGATTCAAAAATACGTTTCGCCTCACCGTTTGTATTGTCGACAGCTCTGACGATGACGTTGTCGTTGATAACCTCTGCAACTTTAGGACCGATTTTGCGTAAGTGGTGTCGAACGGCTGCTAGTAGGAATGGACTACAGATGGCGTCGAACGGTGCTCGTGCGGATCGGAGAACGTCAATGTTACTGCTGTCGGCAGAGAGACTTGGAACATCCCTAAACCAGAGGAATCGCGTCGCGTCGTGTTCTGTTGGTTGCAAACAGACTTGCAAAAATGCCTTCTCGATATCGGCCATCACCACTACAGAGTGGAGTCGAAATCGTAGCAAAATGGAACAAAGGTCTGGTAGAATGACAGGTCCGCGTTATAAACACTCGTTGAGGGACACACTGTCGCCATCGCACTTTGCTGATGCATCGTATACGATGCGGACTTTGGTCGTATTGTTATCAACTCGGACAACGGGATGGTGTGGGAGGTACTGGACTATGTTGGTTGAATGATTGTGTTGATTCCGACTCCGAGCGAAATTTGTTGTTCAATAACGTTGACGTACTCCTTGAGGGTGGAACTGTCTGCAGTAGCTAATCGCTTCGCCAGGAATGCCAAGCGCCCTTTTGCCAACATGTTGTTGGTTGGGAGTTGATGTTTGTTGTCTTTCCAGGGGATATACCTGATATCGCCCACCTTCGTAGTAAACAGTTTGCTCGAAAATAATCATGACCCATGTATCTATCGTCGTCTTCGATCGGATTGTCTGAGATTTCTATTTTTTCCAAGGCCCAAAATTCGTGTACATCGGGATATTCTTTTCGCTTCGGAATGTGAAGCAACAATGCACAAGATGAGATCCATAGCTAATGTTGATGTCCGCTCCGTCAGACATAACAGGGTAGTGTAATTATTACTCTGACCGCTGTCAGAAGCGTATCGTTCGCCGAGAACGATCCCGAGCGATGTTGGGATAAGATAGATGTATCGTCAGTTTTCAGTCGCGCTCCGACCAAGAATTCCCAGAAGTAATCAGTGCCGATCAGCACTTCCGGGGTCGGTTGCACGCTGGCGTACTCATCAGCTATGGCGTCGCCCACAGAGGTGATCATTGGCTGCGTAGAGTCGGGCAATCCTGCAGGCAGAAGTCGACTTTTTGGTGATAGAGTGGTGTGTGCGTTGATCGTCATGACACCGTTAATCTGAAGTTACAAATCAAATTGGACCGGGTTTGAAAATATGGACATCGTACGCTCGGTTCCAAACACAGCCACGTGCACTGGTTCCCTAATAGCTTGACCATGATTGGGAAACATCTCACGAGCCAGAGCATCTGTCACGTATGTTCGATGACTACCAGAGGCAAACAAAACGCGGACACGTCGTCCGCCACCGCTATGGGTGTGTTTATAATGTAGGTGGTTGCGGTTGATAGCAAAGACTGTTCTTCCAGACACAACGTCGCGATTGGACCATCGGTGATAGGCTTAGGCACGTCGTGAGCAATGAGATGGGAGACGTCTGCAGCAGTCAGCGTTAATTGATCGCAGCCTTAGGTGCCACTGATCGAAACCCTTTGAGCACAACGGATACGCATGTTCGTTGGTTCGGCAAAAGAAACAACGAACGTTCGTTCGGCAATCAATCACAACGTGGTTCGGGCTCATACAGCGGTGAACGGCATCTAACTGCTTGACCCCCAACTTCGCCGTCGGGTATCGATCACACTCATAGTTGAAATGATTACAGTTGCAGAAGTAGCACGGCTTTGGTGGGCCTCCCAACACAGCAGGTCGTTTGGCGGTATCGACAGTGTTTTACGCATATGTCTCGTTGCGGCTGTGTCCCCACGTATCAGGATTTGTAGTTTTCAAGGTCGATTTGTTGTAGTTATTGTTAGTATCGAACTTTTGACCACGGGGTTTATGTTTTCAAAATGGACCCTGGGTCCAGCTTGGCTCAGGCAAATTTATTTTGGGTCCATACCTAAAACGCCGACTTCCAATTTTTGGCTCGAGAATTTCACGAAATTTTACGCAATAAAGAAACGTAATTACGGAACGCAATTTGACATTATTACATAATTACAAATATTAAATTATTCTCTACCTGTCCCAAACCAGGATAAACGAAGAGGGCCATCCATGAAACCAATAGCAAGCAACTGTATACAGATGTAAGCACAAACAGCTGAAAGCCTACACTTTGTAACGCAATTTATTATCAGACCGTATGTCTCTGAAGCCAAAACTGCTCTGGGTCCAGCAAAAATTTTTTGGGTCCACGTAAAATTATTTGGGTTCAGACTCACCTGTGGGCCCAAAAAACCTTGTTGGGTTGGTTAAGATATTTGAGTCAAATTAGAATTATTGAGCTTAATAGCCTTTATAATATTATATTTAATGCTTTGTTATGAGATTCTTCTAGGACGCAGAATCTGGGTCAAAACGGGTTCTAAAATGGGTCTATGAGACCAAAATACATGAAAATGGTATCTCCACAACCACAAAAGCTATATAGGTGTTTTTGGTCTAATTTTGTAGAGCAGTTTATTGATACAGAGCTAGCGAACTTTCCTATGACTGTGTTAGGGAAAAATTGTGAAAATTTCTTTTTTGTCGCTCGCTGTCATTACTCATTTTCGATCTACGGAGTTCGACAAATTTTTTTTGATTGTAAAAGCGATGACGCGAGCAGCAAACGCGAATAATTTAGTTCGACGCAGACTTCCCATTGAAAAATTAAGACAGCCAAGCAGAATCAGCTCATCGAGATCTAGAATTTTAATGACTACGAGTTTTTGTAAAGAACCACTCCCTCGGCCGTTACGTGCCCAAACATGGTCCGCTACCTGCCAGAAATACCGATTTATCAAATTTCGCCGTATTATTGCTTGTTTTACCTTTAACAATGAGTGCCAATTAAGTTGTCAAGCACGCTGAACACATCAAGCATGGTTTTGCTAGTTGGAGTCCAACTTGACTATTATAGTATACCATTTCATTTCGTTTCAAAGGTTTAACAGTTAACGAACGCGAGTTCCAAAATGTAGTGTGCTTTCATTAGTCTGATTATGTATTGCGTAAAGGGCATCAAGGCTGGCCTATATATAGGTATCTCTAAAGACTGAATACAGCGACTTGGCTATCTACAGTCCAGCGTGCATATTACATGCATTTCGTATGTCTTAAATGTTTTAGGGTCAATGAACCCGATTTCCGGAAGTCTGCCTTCAGTTGTTTCGTTACGTATTGCGTAAAGGTCATTAAGAATGTCTGTCTGAGTTTTTCGGAAGGCTTAATATAATGATTTGATTATCTAGAGGCCTGCACAAATATTTGATATGTTGTCAGTTGTTTTCGATTGGCTTAGTGTCGACAAGGTTTTAGGGTTTTCAATGGGTGTAGTGTTCAAGAGGTTTTAGGGCGACATTTACATCAGACAACGTGTTACAGGACATTAAACAAAATAACTTAAAAGGTAAACGCTCGCTACGTTTCAGGCTCGCTTGAAAGATACTTCTTTTAACTTAAAGTCTTCTGTTTAACTGAAAATGGTGTGTTGTTACTGTCGTTATTTATGCTACAGGGTTTTTCAAAAGGCTTTGCAGTGCGCCCGTGGGATCCAAAAGACAAGAAAATGGTTATATTTCTGCAAGCGCTCGAGCGATATAGGTGTTTCAGTCTGATTTTGTAGAGCAATTCCTTCTCTATATAGTGCGAAAGATGTTCGTCTATTGTAATTATTTACTCTTTAGCGTTGGGTCAAAACTGGTATTGCCAAGGGCCCAAAAAACAACAAATGATAATATCTCCGCCACCGCTGGAGTAATCTTGGGCTTTTTGGTTTCATTTTGTAGATCAATCCATACGCTATATACTTGCACATTGCGATTGCAATGATAGGCATGGAAATTAGTCAAGCAACATGGCTGATACTCAGTGGCTTATACATGATGCTTGAATAAACTTAAGGTGATCCCACAAACCATACTATTTTGTAATTTTGCGTAAAAATTATTACGGAACGCTTTTTGCTTAATTGGAATTTGGAAAAAAACTGTTCGCGAACACAGTGCTCACAAGTGAAATCTAACCTTTTTATGTTTCCGAAAATTCGAGTAAAATTACCAAAATTTTTGAAAACGAAAATTTGTCGAAGTTGAACAAGACCGGTTTTGTTCGCGAACACCAAGAGCTTAACTGTATAATCGATTTGCTTGTGACGTTACTTTTGCATAAAATTTGTTCGCGAACACTGAACCAGAGGTGTGCGCGGGCGTAAATATTTTAGTCCGGGCCCGGCCTGTCCCCGCTGGCCTCAGGCCCGGGCCCGCGGGCGCGCAGCCATTTTGAAGACCGCGCGAGCCCGCGGAGTCGATTTCAGCAATTTTTCAATAAATGAAGTTCTATCGTTAGAATTACTTGGTAGGAGTTTGCTATTCATTATAAAACACTATAAAACAAGATACGTTGTAACAGAAACTATCTACTTGATCCTGTATTAACCATTTTTGGACTTGGGAACGCATATTTTGAGTTTCAAGGGTAGAATATTTCCATGTCCTATCACTAAAAAAGTAGTGCTAGCTCTACTAGTAGTAGCGAGCGGCTAGCCAATATTTCTGCTTTTGATCTGGCGGGAAACACAGACCAATAGTCGACGTTTTCTCGCACAAAACCAATACGGACAGCGGAATTCATCGATCACAATATTGTTGAAAGTTTTATTTTTATCTATGGGAGCAATTAAAGTAATTTTTGCTTTATATTACAGATTTTATTAGTCGTTTACCTTTGGCCTCCAGCCCGGCGATGTCAATCGAAAAACCGATTGGGCTTAAACCGTTATCAATCGACGCGGCGCGATCGCAACATTCAGAATATATCCCTTTTGGCGAAATTGCTGACAAAATTTTTTTCAGGTCATTAGGGGTGCCTTAGGTAGCAACAAAATTTTGTCTATTTTGATTGGCATCGTTTTCAAACCGATCCTCGATCCGTTCACTACGTGTCATTTTCTAGCTGGGACTAGCGAAAAGGACCTTTTTATTGCACTGAATCAAAATGGAATCAACCGACACTAAACGCCAAGATAAATAAAAAGGCTTTATACGTACCCTTGCTTTATGTTTATCTAACTAAATCTATATATAATATATATAATGCAAAATATTTGTTCTAGGTATTTCTCCCATCACAAGAAATATTCAATTCTCTCAAAAACATTAAAAAAAATAAACAATGATTCATATGAGAAATAGCGAAACATCGCAAAATGGATTGCGGTAGTATAGCACTGATGAAACAAGCAAGGAATATGATGTAAAATTGCAAGTATTCCAAATGATATTCATATGTGAAGCTGGAGACGCGAGCCCGTGCAACCTAGGCCCGGCCCTGCCCGGGCCCGCGCACACCTCTGCACTGAACAAACCAAATTTGAAAGATTAGACATTAAGGGACCGAATTTCTGTAAATTAAAAACGGCGAAATTCCGTTGGACAACAAGGTATAATTGCTGTCGCTTGGATTTGAGTTTACCAAGATTCAGTTAGCGAAAATCCGAATTAAATTCAGCCTCTTTTTGCATAACAAAGGTTTCCGATTAAGTACGGTTTGGGTGTTACAATATAGGATGGTTGGTAGCGTCATCTTAAGTTTACTCACGTAAACCTAAGCTGGGTCCCCTACCATCCTCTTTTGACACTAAGTACGAAACGTTGTTAGACAACAAAACTGTTATTGTAATAGCCAATTCCGAATTCAATTCGGTTCGCGAACGCAGAGTCAGTGATTGCTAATCGGGGTGATTTCCGTTCTAAACACAGTGCACCTATTTTTTGTTTGGTCACAAATTCGTTTCACAATGCACAACGTGGCAACACGCATTTCGCATTTTTTGTTACACTAAGACATTTCGTTTTATTAATGGTAATACATGTAAGTTAATATTAACATTATATGTGATGTGCAGGTTTTAAAACGCTAAATGAAGGATTTTTCGTTCGATAATAAAATAAAACTTTTCCAGTAGAAATGTCAAACGGTCACAAATCGGTTACTTCATGATTTTTCAGTAATCGGTAATAGTTGAATTTTTTGTTACTTCAAATTTCGCATGCGTTGCCCAAAACACCAATTTTGTGTTCTCTCATATGTTGACGGATGGTTGGTACGACGAACAAGCGATCACCAATCGCTAATGACAGAAAGGGATGGTAGAGGGCGCATCTTAAGCTTACTCATGCATTATAGCTGTGTGTATCTCTCTAAATTGCATATCCGACTATCAGAATTTACCATGTTGGCGATAAGGCAAGCTACTAGTTTTATAAATTTGCTGCACACTTAATGTTTCGGCCGTTATGTTATTAATGCTATTACGGTTGCACAATTCAATATCTGGATGCAAGATTAAATAACCGAGTTGAACGATTAATATCTGCCCATCCATTGGCATTGTTTTACAAATATTTTATGGTGTCTGTTATCGTTCAAGTTAGTGGCAAATGCCAATTTCCTAATTGTATATTTTGTCATGTTAAACTGCTTAGTTGTTAAATTATATCTCTTCCAGGTTTAATATTAAATTAGCACTGTGCTAACATATTTTCAGCTCCACACAGGACACAAAGTAAAACCCAAAGTTTCCCATAAATAAACGTGCATCAGTTATCGTTTGAGCAGTTATATCAATTTCTTCTTTGTAAAATCGTTACAACCAAATTTCGTAGAATATGTTTCCCAGAATATATGAATTTCGTAGCATATATGTATTAGAATATCGTTACAACCTAGTTTCAAAATATGACCTAGTGGATGCGTGCCGTAAAAGTTACATCATGTTTACACTATATCCGATCCTACGAGATACGACCCAATTCTGCAGCAATAGTAGTCAGTATCTTTCATACCGAGTTATCAGATTTGGGCCTTGTAAAATTGTGTTTCGCTATCGGGTTAGATCGTATCGACGCAATGTGTACACACCGGTATTATGTGTATCAGCATAGACTAAATATTGCCTATATTTGCAACTTTATACTCTAATGATCAATCCCAAAAAGTTCCTGAATGTAAAGATTTGGTCATTTATTTCAACTATGCCCAAAGAGTATGACGATAGTATGCGACTGATCTCAATCTTGTGATACTCCAACAAATTATTTTGCGTTTAGTGCTATTTTTTGCGTCGTAGCCTATATATTATTGTAATTGTATTTTTAATTTGTAACCCTTTTTATTTTGACATTGATATGTTAAGAAAGAACGACAAGGTTTAACAAACAGATATAAATATAAATAGGCGAAAAATTACAAAAAAAATCAGCAAGAATCCATATCTTAATATACACTTTAGTCAGGTGTCATCTATGATACAGTGCAAAATATTACAGCCTCTAGCGTGCCGAATTGAATCATTATTGATTTCTTCATAGAATTGAATTCAATGAACATAATGACCCGTTAAAAAGCTCAAAATAAGTATTCTTTGAAGAGATTGTTCAGCATCCTACGTGGATAATCGACGTCACTAAATTTACTGCTGGATCTTATTTAATAGTTTAATTTAACGTCTTTGTCGCAACCGATAGCACAGCGAGAATTGCTGATTGTAGTTTTTCATGCAGCACTGTCAGAAATCCCACTTGTTGGTCTTAAAATATATCAATATGGCATCGTAACAGCCGCAAAATTCTATCCAAGATTTGGTGAGTATAACCATAGGCGTCCAAGATCCTTCTGCTAACGGAGGTAAATATAACTGGTGGACGACGGGGTTGTGGGATGACAGCTGTGGTGCGCAGTAGGGGTTAACCAGTCTAATGGTAAAAAATATCAAAACTAATGACTCGGTTTCAGGGTATATGTTAAGTAAAAGCATTTTCAGATTCATGTATTTTGAATTGATTTGAAATAAAACTATTTTAGTTTAACTTAGATTTCAGTCTAAGATGATCAACTTGTTCTTGTTCGGTATTCACGTATACACAGATAAATCGAAACTTGATTTACGCTGCTGCTGAGTACGTAACATATGAGAAACTAAAAGTATGATAATTTATTGATAACGTCCATACCTATATAATATTAAAAGACGCATAGCTATGACAATTAATAATGCTGCACGCAGGGCCGCATTTTGTTCTCTCCCTACCGCCCCTAGGGTCTCTTGACCCGATACAAACCCCGAATAGTTGTAAGGGGCCTAGAATGTCATAAAGACGGACCTCAACCGTCATAAGGGAGGCCTCGAATGTCGTAAAGGGGTGCCTGAAACGTCATAAGGGAGGCTCGAATATCGTAGGAATACCCGTAGCTGCACCAAAAATATATTGATTTGTATGGTTTTGTTTGGCGGCAAAACCTATTTCTTATATCAAAAATATCTTTTTACTCACAAATTTCACACGTTGGATTGTGGTTTCGTGTTCCACGTGGCGTATTAGCAACGCTGCTCGGCGTTTGATACCAAGCAAAACCCGGCCGTTTGTTGAATTTATTGTAGTGGAATTGTATTGCCGCAGGGAAATTACAACACATAAATAAATTTCAACAGTGATATTGTAATTTATTTCAATGCTTTTAGCGTATCTATGTACAGTTACCGAAATTTACGGTTTTTTCATCTCCTTTTAAACAAATACCTATAAAATAACCCTCTTGAGTTTACCATTTCATACGCTTCATCATTTTCCTATACTTATGGTATTCGCTAAATCTATATTAACTTATAAATCAGCAAGATTCGACTTCAAAGTATGTAAACGTAAAACTTCCATGAAAACGAAAACTCCCAATTGAGCCTAATTTTTTTGTATTAATACTTTCATATAAGCTTTTTGATGCTCAGTGTAATAGAACCGTTACCACCAGTCTATCTGAGGCGTCTACTTCATAGCTATTTTGTCAAAAGAACCAAGTCAATTGTGCCAATATTCATTTTTACAATTCTAGCACTGGGTTTACGCTCTGCATGCTCTGACTTTACGAAACGCGAATAGTCGCTCTATGAGGAAAAAGTAATTTATGTACGTTTACAATATTCCATCTCGCACGTTCATTCATCAGCATTCATCAAATGACATCTGAATCTGACATCTGCTTTCGCGGTCTATAAGAGCGTATAAAAGTATGACATAAAAACGCCATTATCAACACCTTTGACGTGCTGTAATGCCATGTAAATCGTAAAATAGTGACCGTGACCAGCACATGAGCATTCGTGTATCACAAATAGTGGCCACGTAGGTGAAGGAGAAGTAGGATTAGTACTTGGTGATCGGTTTAAAATCGTAAACTGACTTGCCATAGAACAGCAAGGCGTACCCTCTTGAAGTGGAGTATTGCATAAATCGTAAGATCATAATTGACAGATACGCTCTAGGCTTGCGATAGTTTAGGATTATATATTCCCAATTGAGATAATTCAAATATACACACCGGATCGACGTAGTCTGTACACCCGTGAGCATGTCGATTTTTACCGAACTTACACGTCTATCGATATTAACTTACCTGATAAGGTACATTGTTTTAAATTAATAAAAAAATTAAAATTTTGTCATATCTATGTAAACCAACACAGTATCCTTATAGGAGTAGTGTATGTAATCCTTATAGGAGTAGTGAGGATTACCACCTCCTTGAGGCGTGGCATTCCCTCATCATATAGCCCCGACCCAATCCTGGTAAGTAGCCCGACCCTCTGCCCCTTGTCTTTTCCCAGAGACCCGTAAAATTTTGCAAAAAATTGCAAAAAGGGGGGAAATTAGAGAAAATAAGCAAAAATTGGCAAAAGTAGAAAACATTTTAGCAACAACTGGGGAAAAATTATGGTCTTTAAAATATTTCGACATTCTACCTCCCCGCTGCGCACCCCCGTCGGCCTCCGGCGGGCTGATCTCTGTGAAGCCTAGGGCCGATACCACCGCCCATCGTCTGCCTCTCCCAGCGGCACCAGCTACCTGCCCTGGGACCCTCGGACTACTTGACAGATAGTTGAAGCCATAAATTATTGCCTGTTATAAAAGTTTTGCGGCACATTTATGAAATATATATTAGGTATGACTCTTGGCCTTTGAACGCTGAAAAAGAACTCATACTATGTAATGACAGAAAACTGAGAAACTCAAGATATCTTATCGTATGGATTATATGACTTTTTGAACAAGATAACGTGATACATCGATATCCATGGTCACGCCCAGTTATACTTCAATATTAAACAAAATATAAATGTATTACAACATCTCATATGTGTGGTTTTGGAACAGACATGCGAATATTTTTGTTATGATGTGATTAAGTTATTAAAAAGAATATACGTTTGCATGTGTCTTGCGTGAGTAAACTTAAGGTGACCCCGCCAACCATCCTATTCTGTCATTACCGATATCGAATCGCAAACCGTTGTTACGGAAAACAGGCTTAATTTCATTCGGTTTTTCGCTAACCGAAAATTCGCAAAATCAAATCAAGTGCCAGAAATTATGGAACAGAATTTTGGCGATTTCAGTTTGCAGAAATTCTGTTCCCTAATGTATTATCATTTAAATTTGGATTATACAGTGTTCGCGAACAAATTTAATGGAAAAGTGACGTCACAATCAAATCGAAAAATTTTCGTTCTCAAACATTCGGGTAATTTTACTTCAATTTTCGCGAACACAAAATGGATAGATTAAAATCGCGAGGGCTGTGTTCGCGAACAGCTTTACGACGAATTCCAATCGCCAAAAAGCGTTCCGTAACAAATGTTATCCAAAAATACAAAATAGGATGGTTGCCGGGGTCATTTTAAGTTTAGTCGCGCATTGTTTCCCACGTTTTTAAGTTTCACAAGTTCCAAACATTTCCAATTTCCAAATTTTACCGTTTTCTAATCACCCCGTGTCCCAAGTTTTCCGTTTCCTATATTTTCTAATTTCTCAACATTTTTCCGTTTCACAATTTCTAGTTTCCACATTTTCCAGGTTTCCGAGATTCCCGTGTCCCAACTTTACGCAGTTTTCACCACTTTCCAGTTCCAGTTCTCCACGTTTTCCAGTTTCCCGTTATCCGAGCTTCCAGTTTTCCAACTTTATAGTTTCCCAGGTTTCCAGTTTCTAGAGATTCCAGTTTCCCAACTTTATGCAGTTAGTAACATTGTTGTAAGTTTCCTGTTTCCCAGGTTTTCCAGTTTCTCGTTTCCCAAGTTTAAACATTTCCAGTTTCCCAATTTTCCCGTTTCCCAACATTCCATTTGTCATCTTTTCAAAAACCCAATTTCTATAAAATATAATACCCGTAGTTTAAAAAATTAATTTGAAGAAAATATACAATTTATGTAAAATTGGAAACCCTTAAAGTTGACATGGGCCTATATTTATATAAGAATCGTAACCTAAAAACTTACGAGGCCCTTAGCCTGACTTCCATGTTAGGCTAAGCAAGCCAAATTCAATGGAAGTAAACCCATTTCAGGAGATTCAAACCTCTTTATGTTTATAAAAGATTCTATTAAATAAAATTTGTAAAGGCTTTACAAAAGTCAAAAAATAATTAGGGGAAATATCTGCATTAAAAAGTTTATTAACCAAAGGATATAAATTCATTTCAAATTTCACGGTTATATTCGTTATTTATAAATGAAAAATGACTCCAGAGTTTACGAATATGAAATATATACTTCCCAACACTTTCCTCGGGGAGAATACAATCTCTAGGGGGAGCTTCTCCCCGCCCCTTCACTCTCAGGTCGCGTGCCTGAAATTTGCCTAATAGAGACAATACACTTTAGAGCAATTGGTGAAAGTATGTCAATTGACTTTTTATTCAGTTTCCTTCTAAATATCTCAACTATTCATTTGGAACATTAAAATATAGAAAGTAAAATATTTTGTTAAATCTTTAGTTCTGTTGCTGATATAACCCGCAATGAAATTTCAAAGTCATAAAGTTTTCGTCGTTTCAGCTGAATAGCTACAGAAACTAGAAAGCTACTGATTGTTGGGTTCCGCTACATTTTTCTTCGAAATTTTTCAAATTTACCTTTGAAGTATTAAAAATTATTTTAGCGTAAATTTTAAATTCAATATTGTATTTAAATGAAACAACATTCAAAATGTATTATTTTCATACCACCATAAAATTTGCAGCTATACTCAAAACGTGCTCCTATCTAATGTATAATTTCAAGATTTATTAAATTTCACAGATACTGAGCTAAATATATAACGAGCGCTATGAAAATTTCACTTTTGCACGATTGAAATCTGCTTAATGTTTTTACTTTATAACTATAGCATTAGAGCGACACTGAACAGCGTCTGTGTCAAAAACCAAGAGAGTGATCCTCATGCAGAGTTATAAGCTGAAATAGTTGCCTTACATTTTTTATTACAAAACCTTTAGGGATTCACAAGTTTCTATAGCTATGCAATTATACTTGAAGACTAACTTGTCTGCGATATCGTGACACTTTTATATGTTTTTATGTTATATCGGAGGATTTGTGTGAAATTTATAATCTAAATTTTAAGGAGATAAGAACCGCTGCAGTCTTGAATTTAGCATACGCCAGAACTCCAAATACATCTAACATAAGGCTTATCATATTCTTTCCATATATAGTTTTATGCCGTTTAGCTGATATAACTACTGACCTTGCATTGCAATTAGATTCCTGTGTCACCTAATCTAAACAAAATCCTCCAGACTAACGCGTTTTAAATAATTAAGTCACATATGATCAACTCGCGGTTATATAAGATTTATGTTAATTTGTGTAAATCAGTAAACATACATTGTGAAAACTCGCATGTCGTATGCTCCCCAATGTAGACGCTACCGCGACACTGCCTAAAATATTTTGATACCATTGTGGCAGCTTGTATCAATATGTTATAGCCAGTATCGTGACAACGGCTACATTAGGTGCGTAACTGTCGCTCCAACTTCGACAACAAATCCACGCCAATTCAGGTGAATGCTGCATTAATTCAGACAAATTCTAATGTGCTATAAACAAACATGCAACTCACGAGCAGAAACATCGAAAACGACCCCAACACCTTCATGGATGTGACGAAGATTGGAAAACATAACCTATTCTACATAAATGTTTCACATTCAAAAATTGTTAAATACACATAGACACATATTTATTTATATATTTATTATTATGGAGTTACATCATGTATTTTATTATTTTTTTGACTATGCGTAAAAGTTGTGAGAGAAATGTATTACGCTAAATACAATTACGTTTTTGCAAATTTTTATAAAATAACAAAAATTTGGTGTTACGTAGAAATTTGGTAGCTCAAGTTAATCCTTTAATGTTTATCAGATCAAATGGACCCAGCGCACACATCGTTGTGTTAGTTGATTATGCGTGAGTAAACTTAAGGTGACCTGCCAACCATTCTATTTTGTAATTACCGATATCGAATCGCAAACCCTTGTTACAGCAAACAGGCTTAATTTCATTCGGTTTTTTGCTAAAACCGAAAATTGACAAAATCAAATTCAAGTGCCAGAAATTAGATCTTGTGTTCGAATAGAATTTAGGCGATTTCAATTAGCAGAAATTCTGTTCCCTAATGCATTACCGTTTAAATTTGGATTATTCAGTGTTCGCGAGCAAATTTAACGCAAAAGTGACGTCACAATCAAATTGACAAATTTTCCCAAAAATTAGGGTAATTTGACTTCAATTTTCGCGAACACAAAATGGTTAGATTGCAATCGCGAGCGCTGTGTTCCGGACAGTTTTACGCTGAATTTCAGTTGACCAAAACGTTTTCCGTAACAAATTTTATGCAACAATACAAAATATTATGGTTGGCGTGGGACACCTTAAGTTTACTCGCTCATTATACTGCACAATGCATGTTTGAGCGTGATTTCTTACTCGCTTGATTTGCAAGTTTCTATAGAGATTCGAGCAACGGTAGTAGAGAGCACGATGGTTTGTGTACGCCGCTTTTGCTCGTACAGTCTGAGTTCCATTCCTAGCGCAACTTCACCTTGCCAAATCTTGCCAAACCTTGCCACGAACTGTCTAAACCAGGTGTTTTTCATTCTAGAGTACCACAGTATCAGTGAAGCTTTCGGCAAGCTTTAACTCAAATCACACAATTAGTATAGGAATGACCTATATTAATATTAATACGTTAGTTATTTTTCATTCTGTATTTTTATAAATAGTTGCTAGTTAACGGGCATACTCATAATAAAGTGCTTGACCCTTTCCAGTTAGATAATAGAATTTTATTCCTTCGTCTCAAATTCGATTTTGGACAAATGATTGTGAAAAATCAATTTTGTTAAATTTGGTGCGATTTCTGGTATTTCTCGTATTGGAACCTCGCGTACCGCCATCTAGCTCAGCATTAACGATTGCTATGTCCGATACCTATAACATCTTCCAATAGTTTTCTTTCGTACAAGTCAAAACTTTTTATTTCAAGGGCAAATATTTGGACTGTCAGAATACCGCTGATAAGTTTCCAGTAGTTTTTCGAAAAGTCATATACGTAATTGTCTGCAAATTCAAATAATATTTTAAATTATTTCTAACTCTGCCAAATTGTAAAGTATAATGAAGAAAAGTTTAAACTATACCAAATCGAACTCATTTATTATTATATAAATCAAAATAAAAAACAGTTCTGGAAGTCATAAAAATAGCTATAAAATGTGGATACTTACATTTTTGAGCAATTTAGGAAGTCGCATAGCACCTATACTTTAAAAAATCGGCCTTCCAAATATGATTATTTGCTCATAAAAATATAGAAAACAGCAAAATATAAAGTAAAACTAAACTAAAAATATAAATATCTAAAACAATAGATAAATGGATGGATAAATAATTACATAAATAGAAATTAAATAATAAGTTTATGAGTTAACGTGTATAAATGTTTAAAAAACACTGCGTTCAGCCTTTGGGTGTTTAATTAACACCTTCCCGCATACAGTCACACATTTGCTGTGAGCAAATTGCGAAGCGATGCGCTAATCTTGTTTGCCATAAGGTGTACGTTTGCGAGTGCATGCAATTCGCTCTATTTGTGAGGTTCCTTAAAACTAAGCAAGAGATTTATGTATAAAGAATATGCGTTGTGGAAGGAAAGTCAGATAATAAGGGGTTCTTTCACAGCGTTCCTTTGTTGGAACGATATACATAACGAGTCCTTATGATCATGCCACACGGATAGGGACTATGAAAACAGAAATCAAACTGGACCACACATTAGACGAATCTAGACGACAAAATAACATTGGTGCGTTTTAATCTAAATACATTGATAGATTGAGTTTCAACACTAATTTCCAAGTGTATCGTGACACGATAATAATTCTAAAGCTATGCCCGTTAGTGCTACTCGGAACTTGATTTACAAGGTGAAATTAGTTGTCAAATCGGTTGAACTATTATGAAGCTCCACATGATAAGAGCTAATTTTTTAAGATTTTGGTATAAAATATCACTTCTAAAACGTCATGACTTTTCAGTGACCAATATGCAGCTGTTATTAGTTGTACGTGTATTTCATGAATTGTTATGCATTGTGTTAATTTTAGTTAAATCGACTAAAGTATTAGCATGTTTACGGGCTAACAGACCGAAGATTGGCTAATTTTGGCGTAAAATATGAATTTTTGAACCCATGACTCCTCCGCAATACTGCAGAAGCGACATGTGCTGCATACGTAGAAGACTTTAATTTACCATTGCAGTAATGTAATCTCATTTGGCATGCAAGTTAAAATAAGGTATATCACCAATTTTGATAAATCTTTGGATTTTCAAAGAACATGCGCAACGAACTTTATATATACGACTTTATTTGTACCGAGGTAAGGCTGATTGGTGCTAAAATTATAGTTGATTGACAGTAACGTAACACTCTTGTGCAAATTCGGATGTCGAATACTAAAAATTATTTTCTATTGTCATTTTTTAAATTAGCGTCTACTAGGACTCAGGATGTATAAGACCCATCGTGATAATGGTAAAATGGGCAAAACTTTAGCAAAATTTCAGAGTATATGTTTAAAAGAAATTTTAAAAATCTATCGACTTACCATCGCGCCCCCACCCTAACTGCCTCCGCGCCGGAATCATCCACCCACCTGAGCAAACGGAGCTTAGACACCTGCGACGCAACATATATGCGTTGCTTATATATTGTATCATGTGCTTCCGCGGGTAAATGCCAGTTTAGTTTTGGTCATGCGAGTACTACGGCATGACAAAAACTAATACTTCTAGCAAACCCAACGTCAGCTTGCCACAGTGAATTGTTATGTTTTTATCTTCTTTAGATGCTACTGGATGTTACGCTGTACTCGATGCTCGACAAGTGTAACACAAATCCGGCATATCAGTTCCCTAGCCAGATAGATAACTTGTATGTTCGTTCCCATAATGCGTGAGTTTTTTACGTGCGTACATCTAGGCTGTTCTTTTGTCAAATCAGTTCGCGATCGTAAAAGCGATGAACGCGAAGAAATCAACATTTCCCTTATATACGCATACATGATTCGCGATGCAGCAACGTGTAGGTACTGGTCGCAGTTACAATTTTGCGAACAGCGTAGAAGTAAAAACGCGGTTACCAATCGCGTTTTTCTCGTATGCTATAATACACAAATAGACCGCGAACCTTGATGCCTGAATCAGAATGTCATTTGATGAACCTGCGAAATGGACAAATGTGCACGAACGCAAACTCCATTTGTACATCGCAGAGCCTATGTTCGCGTTTACAAAATTGCAAATACCAATGGCTAAAATATGAACGCGAATTTCAGCGCGAATCAATTAATATAACAACAACGTTGGCGTACGCACCTAAAATGGACCACAAAAAGGTATTTTTGGCCACCGATTTGGATTTTGTTCTTTATTCTACTGTTGCAGGCAGGTTTGACAGAAGTATTGCACTTACACTGTCACAAAGGGCAGTAAAGAACCTACGACAATACATAAACTGAGTTTAGCAATATGTTAGGTAATCAAGTTGTGAGTGGTTACGATTTTCACACCGATAGCCTAGAAACAAAGCTCACTCCGAATGTGGCTGTTTCCTTCATTTTTCAGCATACCGTCAACTCTTTGTATTACTCAAAGTAACGCAGATAATATGTATATATGTCGAAATTTTCTTACTCTTGACATGCCATCTCCGATCTTTAACACAATTACAATCTTGATCACACTATCTTTAACACAATCACAATTACATCTTGATTTCATCTTTGGGGTAGGAGAGGGGCGGTGGGTACGTTTGGCTTAAGGGAGTGTGAGACCTTCAGCGGGTAAACCTATTACCCCAAATAATTCCAAACATTCATTATGCAAAAGTAGGTTTGAATCTTCTAGTCCGTAAACTCAAAGGTGGACACATCCACACGTTCCTCAAAGTGTAGACAAGGGTAATCGTCACGTAGCAATGGTTGATAGATTACGTATTGGCTTGAGCAAGGGGGTTTGATCCTTAGTGGGGTTACGCTCCTGCACCCCAACATCGACAAATATGGCCTTGATAATAACAAACATGTAAAAGAAGGCATTAATGTTCCGGTCCGTGAAGTCATAGATGAACACATCTACATGTTCTTGCAAATAGTAGACAAGGGTAGTCGTCCCCTAGGAATGATTAACAGATTGCGACAGATACTACTTCATGTAAGAAACACCATAAAACGTGCCAAATTAGAAACAGCAGCTGTAATTTTTTGTGTCGTAAAGTAGATCATCCTATATCATGGCTATTAACTGCAAAAATTCTAAATTCCAATTCAAGAATGACCACAGCTCTTTAACAGATGGGCGGATATCCTAATTTTTACCATAAATAGCGCTTTAGCATGGGCACATACGGTAAAAATAACTCATCTGTATTCCTGTTTTTCCATGATAAAGGGTTAATCAACTCCAGTTTTAAGTCAGAACCAAGTTGAATTTTGTTGTTTCCGTCTACAACACGGTAACCTATAAAGTGATTTCCACAGCACAGGTGACGTGCGCTAGTGCACCTTCTGGTGTTATATATATGCAATATGCTTTTAGCGGCTTAATTTGAAATGGAAAACAGCCAATTTAGTATCAAAATGGCGAAGGTATTATTATACATTGAGGAAGGTTGTCGGTGTCTAGTTTAATATTTTAACAACGGTTGTATCTATAAACTGCATATCATGTCACGAATATTTCTCCGACAACATACAAACCTTAGAATAGAAATGCTCAGAAGCAACATTTTGGACCAAAATTCGTGTAAATTTGCGCTTTTAAATTTATAGCCCTGCAATTGTTGGCTCTGTTTCGCTCATGTTTTTTACTGCGCATGCGTAGATTCTTTGAATTTTCTTCGTTATTCATCTATGGCGCAGTGAAAATTTTTCCGGACCAGAATCGGCCAAATTTCTGCTATCGTCTGTATCTTTTCAAAAACGTCCCCTTTTGTTTCAAAATCAATTCAGAATGATTTAGCTTATTAGTTATATTCGTTTCGCTGTATCAAATATTAATATTAGTTTGATATGCTAGTCAATATTTAAACCGCACAGTCTCAGAGCAGTATCTAGTTATTTGTTACAATATTCGGCTGTCCTAATTCAAGCGGCACTGTTGGAATTTATTTTATTTAAACAATAAAATTGTGAAAAAATAATCATGAACTAGACCACGATATGTCGAAAAATGCAAAGAATGATTCGTGACCGATGTAACAAAGTTGCCGTGTAAAAATTTAACTACAACTGCCCGTCTTACGTTTTTCAACTAACCTGACATATTTTTGGCAATGAAAGATCTTAATTCTTCGATCATATACCGTGAAGGACGAGCTGAAACCAGTCGATGAATAAACTGAAATCCATGTTACAGAACAGTTACATTTTTCAGATATACATAGCCCACCAGTGCTTGAGATATCAAGTATACGATGTGATTGTCTTGAAAATGTAGAGTAAAAATAAGGTGTTTCAAAGGCTTACAATTAAAGAGAAATTTCTGAAAAATCACTGAAAACAGCTGTCTTTTCGAAGCTACAGCAAACCCGTAATAACTAGTCAATTTCGGCATTCATTAAGTTATTGCAGAAGCAGTAATAATTACAGTTGTATTAATACAACACCAACCAAATGCGGCTACGAGGTACTTGTTTATACGGTCTGCTTATAAAATTTATTTAATCCGTAATCTACACTGTTTTATATATTAGTCCTCGAATTTGAGCAACACTAGACATTACCACAGATACTCAAAAACGATATTTATAAACAATTTACGAGTTTGCATCATAAGCAAAATTTCAGTTTCTTTACTTTTCCTAATTTTATTCCACAAATACTCAAACCTGCCCAAGTGGAAGTTTGCAATAAGATGTCATTCGAAATTCAATTGACAAATCACTGATATAAAATTTTTTATGATTCGTACTATAATTAAAATATTAAAACATTGAAATAATATTGTCATTTAATGGCTTCCTGGAGGCGACGCCTGGTGAGACGTAGCTTCTGCGTTTGAGAAGCTGACATTTATACAAATCGTCTATTTGCCACAAAACAAATATAGCAATATCAAGGATTAAATCTGAGCATTAAATTCGTTGCAACTAACTGCTACTCTGCTAAGCTCAACAAGAGGCGCCAAACATTATCAGAACATCATGAGGAGAACTCAGATCTTCAAAGGACGCAAACTTTAGCGAACCTTTCCTTAATCGTAGATAGCCTTTTTGTTACACTGCGGCCATTTGAAAGCGGGCCAAGAGCTATATTTTTAAGCATAACTTTAGTGTTCTTAGGTAAAAATTCACTAATATTTTGCCAAGTAGCTGATACTTTCCATATTAGTCCAGTTAATATTTAAGCTACATTAACATCACTTTTAGTATATTGTGAACAAAGGCTTAGAAATAGTCTACTTGCGCCATTTAATGGCAAATCACACATTACCGCAACGTATCTGAAGCCGTATAAATGTCGTATCATCTCCATTGGCATCAGCAAATGATGGCGATTTCTGAGCTAGATATTAAAAAACGTTGCTATATATTAAAAATATATGATTTGAGAATGGCAGTGATTTTGGCTAATAGAATACAAAGCGAATTTTGCCAATTAACAGTTAGCAGACTAACTGCAGCGGTATAGACCTAATCACTTATGTGCTGTAACAACCAAACATCCAATACTTGAGTTGTTTACTATTTTACACAACAAACATTTTCAACTTTGAGCGTTCTAAATTAAAAACAGCGCTAGAATTTTTGGCTGTTCTTTGAGCGAATTGTGGAGTTCTAATAATTTTAATTCATTGATAAAATAAACGCTTAAAAATCAGCCGCGCTAGCATTATTATTCCGGAATTTAAAATACAAACAGCCAACGCTTTCTGTACGTTTCTTTATAGCCAATCGATTGCAATAAATAATGAGGAGCTAACAAGATAGCTTGCGTTTTGCATATGTTAAATTTCTGCATTTGAAACGGCGCCCCAAATACTGATATTTATTCAAATTTATTTTTTAAATGTCTCAAAAATATTATTTTACAACCGAAAATTATGAAAGATATTTATGACAATTATTCTTAAAGCCTTAACACACATTTCATAAAAAAATTAAATAGAGAGGCGCCTGGGCCGGAAATCTTAACGAAAGGAGAAAATTTAATTTGTGATGTAATTTTTCTGCAGTTACAACATATTCAATATTCATACAGATTCATAGGGGGCTAGCGGTTACTTCCGAAGTCTGGAGCCCCACACTAGGACCCGGCCACCACCTCCTCTGACAGGTCACTCTAGCCCCCATGGAGGATTGAGGCCGTAGGCGCAAAACCCATAGGTGGAGTCCGCGGACCCGAAGGAGCAGGCTATCCCCCTTGGATGCCGAAGCTCTTCCCTCGCCTGGGACCCGGCTACCCCAGGAATCTTGACATCGGCCAATAGTGATTTCAAGTTGAGTTAGATGAGAATCCATTACGTTATTCATTAACTATGGGCGGCAGTAACAAATTTAGATTTTTTCAGAATTTGTTGTTTTGACATTTCTAAGGGGCAAAGTACAATGTATTATATAGAAATTTAAACCAAATCATGTAATAAACTCAAGTGTTGGTTAATGTCAGCGTATTTGAATTCCATTATAAACCACGAAATTACTTCGAATAAAGATAAATATGTCAAATTTTGTTTCTTATTGTATACAAAAACTGGACATGCAAGAAGTGAATAAAATATGTATGTATTTACCAACTTTATAAGAAATAGCCTACAATTCTATCGTCTGCTCAATACCAAGATTGATCGCGTATCTAGCTTCCTCTAAACAAAATATCACATATAGAAAAGGGTCATACCTATAGCTTAAGATCTATCGAGCTAACTTTCAACACAAGCACATATTACAATTGTACATGATAAGTTTTCAGATAAAAAATGAACAACAGAAAAATTTTACAGCATATTTTTCTAGAAAATAAAATATTCAAATTCGGTAGTACCAAACACCAACCCGTCTGCAAATGACCTACCAGCCGATGTGTAGAAACGAACTAAACTTCGGCTATTGCCATATGTTGAACACTAATTGTTCTCGCTAGCGATAGAATGCCAGCGATCCGAAAACATGAAAATAGGAAAAATATTTTTTATAAATGAGTAAAAACTTTACCCGAAAAAATGCATGGAAAGACTCTTTGAAAATTTTTAATTTAGCATAAAGAAAATGTAAAATATCAAAAAATTATATAAATAATAATTATTAGAGACATGTGTGCAAATAACAAGACTACTACAGTTTTGTAGGGACGATAATAGGTTACTTGCCAATATTAGGGAAAACAATTTGTAGAAATAAGTTCGGAAACTGCAATGACTATATGTATTTATGTGACAGATATTTTATCAAAGCATCAAAAAACAGTATATATACATTTGGCGGTTTTGATGTTTAAATATAATTTAGCACAATAATATTGTATCCAGAATCCAATTGTCTATGCACATTTTTAATCATACGGTGCAGTGTACTAGTGAAAATGCAACAAAGATTAACACAGTAAATAGCATAGAGCATCACATAAAATATATCCAAAGTATAAATGCTAAAATTACCCAAGTTAGCTTTAAAATATATATTTGAAATATTTATGAAAAGTAAAAACAGCAAAAAGGTTTACTTGAATATCGCCTGTCGCCACGATCAGTAGCACACTTATAGCCCCTTCTGTACTCCGACAACAATCCCATATAGATATACTGAACGTAAAACAGAGATAAAACTGCAAACAAATACTAACATTATTTTTACCACAGATTTAATAAGAACACAGTAAAGGCATTGATGGTGCCTGGCACTATGAATGGCATCTGCTTAGCAGCATTGCATCGACCTCGCTGTCATTGCTGGCATGAATCGATAAAAATATTTAGCAAATTTGTATTTTTCAAAAATATAAAAATGCGTATAAAAATGTCCTCCATTGTTCATGAACTAGACTTTTAAGAACAAAATAGCGATTACAAGCCATTGTGACCAAGCTTGGTACATGCTCACATATTTGGATATACATAATTATACAAAAGCTGGATGCTCTGCCAAGACCACTAGTTCATAAACATTATATTTGATTTTTATAGTTGCGTCACATTTCAACGCAAAATTTAGACCTGAACCACTAAATTATTTTTCCGAGAAATAGAGGTATACGCTGAAGGTAATTTTAGTCTAGAAATAAAATAATACCATATCCTTAACGAAAAATGTTACGACATAATTCCAACGAAATCCACTTTGTACGGAAATCTGACAATATGTTATCGACACAGACTCCAACCTTCACATATTCGGGAAAATCATTTCGGTATTTTTCCGCGACAAGTGTAACGTAAACCTGTTAAATGCTGTAAATATATTTCATATGGTTAGGCTTAGCAAAGACGCAGCTGCATTGGGCCATGAATAGGGCGATTACCTGGACGCAAAAATGGTTAACGACGACATACAGGCATTTTCCCAGTAAACAGCCAAATCGTGCTGATTTGCGATCGGTTCGCCATCTCTGCGGGGTGTTTCCACACCGAATGCCGAACACCAGTTGGAACACGCTGTCGGAATCCTCGTCATATGCTTCTGCTTTCAGTCTTCAGTCCCCGATGTTGTTGAGCCCTTGCTCCAGCTGCTGCTGTGCTTCATTGTTTTCATCAGCTCCGCTATCGTCACCGCTGTTCGCCACTATCACTGGCATCCAAATTGTAGGCCAGCGGGAGTATGCGCTGAATTGGCGCTTCACCCAGCTTCCGGTGCTTTTTGTGGCACTTTGCTTAAGACTCAGATGTTGACGCTCCGATAACGCAAAATTGCCTGCAGAAAGCATAAATTTTGATCACATTTAAAACGCATGTGCAGTATGCAATTGTAACTAAAAACACAATTTCTGGAACCTGTCCACAGAGAGCTGGTGCTTCCGAAAGAGCTTTTCAGGAGCCCAGCTGAAAGAATAGAAACCTGAAACCTATCGTTTTCAAGACATGATAACAGTGGGACATCTCGTCGTCTTTTCTACGTTGACATTGGATAAGCATATCACTACTTGGCATTACTCACCGCAACAACTGATTGAGTAAAGGAATCATCACATAAGACATTTTTACATCGATAATAGGTATTAATTATTCCGCTTAACGTTCTTTCCCAAGCTATCTTGAGGCATATTTACAAAATTTGAACTGACTACATTACCACTATATTGAGTTTCCTAATAACATTTTTCAGGAAATATTAGTTATCAAATTCCGAATTTTTAAGAAGAAACATTGAAAACGTTAAGTATTAAATATATTGGTATGTTCTGATAAGTATATTGCGTTGGCAGCAGCCAAATATACGCAAAGATCGCATGATAAAGCATTATCCACGTACCCGCGCTACTCCTGTAAATATCATGGATGGTAAAATTAACAGTAAGCCCACTTTTCTGTTCCATAATCGGTTTGCGCATCCTTACTCATAAGCCATAGGTGGTTACACCCTAACGCTTCGAGAGCCCTTTCCCCGAGGCGTCGTCTAGGCATTCCTCACCTTAGAGATGGGTCAACCCTTATTTTTACGGAGATGCAGGCGCCAAAGAAACACATAGCCGCCAACAGCGCCGCAATCGATCGCACACCCATCCCGACAGGTTGTCCAGCCCCAATACTGACGGCGCCGCAGGCGCCGAAAGCGCCTCAACATCCCCCGCCCCCGGCCAACTCCCTCTCCCTGATAGGCAGAACCTCCCTCCCCTCTCAATGACCCGGCTACCTCATTAAACCTCGGACCTTGAGCACGTATGGATGACTGGCAAAATATGATGGCGGCGCTGTCAACTACTATCAAGCCAGAATTAGTTCTCAGAGGTTCCAGAGTGTCATTTAGGTGGCATAGGTGACTGCAGGCATACATGCCGCAGCAGGGATCAGGAGGCTACGCCCCCTAAAAGGCCTCGCATCCTTCGATCCGAGCCTTGTTCTACCCCTGAGGATATCCACATACCCTCCTCCTGAGGACTCGCACCCCATCCCCGAACCTAACGTGCGCAGAGAATGTTAGCAATTTTAGCAAAAATGAGCAAAAAATCGGGTAAAATTGGGTGTTCGCGGGTAGGCCGTCAAATTTTTTGAGCACCCCACCCCTGACGACGTCCCTCTGGGCCTCTAGCCCCCTTCGGAAAATGACCTCCCCCGCCCGAAAATGACATCCCCCCGCAGACCCCGGCTGATCGTCAGCATGTATGCTATAGTGGCTACACTGTAACGATCGGTACCTCCTAAGTTATATTTACTCCTCTTTAGCAGACATTAGCAAAATTAAAAAAAAATTTAAGGAAAACAGATAAAATATGGAAAATTGTAAAAAGAATAGGCGACAATGTGAAAATATTTAATTGCCCCTGGTCTATCCATCAGGCGCACAGCCCGCCGTAACCATATAACCCAAAGAGTTTGGACATTGGACACCGTTGCTTTAGGATGATATATAATATAAACACAAGGCGTATTATTACAAGCGATTGGACATGGCAACCATAGATGAAACCACACTCGCTCCGCTTCATCGTCGCTCCCGAGTTTAACTAGCGGCTGTGTAGGAGCATCTCTGCACTTGGGTGAGCATTATAATACGTTTCATTTTCGTGGCAGAAGCTAATCCATAATGATTTTGGCGGTAATCTGCATTGTTCTCAAGATTAGATGACAGCTTTGGCTTAAATTTTTGCAAGTACCTGCGTGTACATGCATTTTCTTCCACTTTTGCTAGACTACTTTCAAAAAATTCAAAATGCTTTCACATTTTGCGCTGAATAATTACCGAAACAGCATTGTATTATTAATGCATGGGCGGCGATTCCGGGAGGATGAGGGGTCGTATCCCCCTAGAATGGCAGACAGCAGAGGCGTTTATAGCAGCTTCCACCTGGGACTAATTTTGAGCTAAAAAGTATATTGAGATTGAGCAAAGTGAAAATTGTCCTTTTATACTGCCTTCCAAATACAGTAGTCTTGTATCTGCCTGCGAATTCGGGCGGCGATAGTTCGGTTGGTAGAGCTCCTGCTTCCGGTTCCATAACCGACATTCCATGTGCTCCAATCCCATGTCAGTCCACCTTTAATCGACGGCTTTTCACATCGTTTTATCGTCAGGCATCTGCCACTGGGCCGAAATGAAAATTGGTACCTAACAGCAACTATATAACTAAGGATAAGACTTGAAGACCACAGAGGTTCTTTTGGGTTCATGTATAATTTAGCCAGTTATAACTTGTACGTTTTTGCGACATTTTCACTTTACAGACAAGTTTAATATCGCTAAACTTCACAGTACAAAAGGAACGTGGTTGCGCGCGAAAAAATTTATTCTACTGGTACTTTCCGAAATGAGAGGCATGCCCACCACAACTACGTGCATGCTTACTGTTTCAGAAAAGATCTTTAATTTCCGAAAAGCACACAAATAAAACTACAATTAATACTCACATTTTGTTGTTGTTATTGCTGCTATTTTTGCTTGAAGTTACGTAAGCAGTGGATGATTCCAAAATTATAGAATAATAACTGTATTATAACCGTTGATTTGAAAACCCTTGCTCACATCAACCAATAACTTGCTTGTTGGTGCTGCGTTAGTTTGAAGTGTTTGACAGAAGCATCATAATTACGCATACAAAATTGCCCAAAGTTTAAGCACTGTGACGGTGGCTAGAACCCAACGATGGGATCTTTTTGTTGAGTTTAGCCAATTGCGAATGCACTTTCAAAATGCAACTTTCACGACTACTATTTAAAACTTCGAATATTGTCTATTTTACCCTCTAATTACTTAGACACTTTTTATGTGCTATTATTTTGTATCTTTTCAGCTAAACTGCGTTTTTCAACACAACGGTCGCAATATAGCGTCTAGGATTTCATGTATGCTACGCGGTAAGGGCTTGTTTATGCAATTGTGTGTTGTAGCTAATTCTTGACGTTGTGTTAATAAAACATACTGTAACACTTGTTAACTGTTTAATGCAACATCAAAATCTGTAACGTTATTTCGGGGTTATACCGCAATCAAGATGAGTCGTTTTGGGTAAAGTCGGGTGTTCAGGTTATTTTTGGATCCAACGATGGGCCCAAAATGTATATCGTGTTATATATGCGAGCAGTGCATAATTTTGCACAATCCCAGCGTGAACTTTGGCAGGCCCGGCTATGCTCAATGAGAATGCTCGTGTAATGCCTATGCTACAAGCCAAAAGAGTCGAAGGTCCGTCGGCTCAGGGGATTGGGTAGATGGTCGGCGTGGGAGCGGTAGGACGGGGTTTAGTTTTTAAATTTTTTAGGAACTCAAAATCTTTACCAATTTTGTTTAAATTTTGCCCTATTTTTGCCGATTTGTGATAAGCTTTTTCCTAATTTGCCCTAGTTTACTCCGGTTTTATGAATTCTGACGCTATTTTTGCGTATTTGTTTGGGAGGTGTGCGTAGCTTACGGATAGGTAAACCTAACCATATCTACACCCAATGCTGTAGATATCGGTACAACAAAAATATACTGGAACGCAAACACGCATTTAAAAACATATTTTACTGTTTGCATTCTTGATGTTTTGTGCTGCACATACCGAATATGCATCATAAGAGACATCAGACGGTGCGGATCTACGAATTGTCGGGTTGAGTGGGTCGGGTCTGAATATTTGAACAAGAGGCCGTCTCTATTCAGGATCTTAGCACTTTCCTGCACGGATTAATGCGTATCGGGTGAAGTGTTGAGAAACTATTTTGCAACACGGATCGATCATATATCGTTTGAATACGAAGCGCATAAACCTCGTTCGTTAAACTCTTACATCACACTTCTACTCGCATGTATTTAGGATATACCTCATAAAGCGAGCTAATAAAAAAGCACACCCCAATGCACGCTTACGACTATGTCAGCGAATTACGCAATGTACGCTGTTACAAATGTAGAACTCTATGCGGGAAAGCTTGCCTAAAAGCTTGCCTAAATAAGCACACCGCAATGCAAACTCTATACCGGAAAGCTTGCCTAAATAAGCACACCGCAATGTACGCTGTTACAAATGTAGAACTCTATGCGGGAAAGCTTGCCTAAAAATGTGCCTTGGCATAGACAACACTGCAGGGCTCGGAATTGTTTTAGAATTTTCGCGTCCGCAGAGAGTCGCTAAGCTTTACAAACGGCTTCGCAGCAGGTTCGTTTGAGCAAGTTTCAGAATTTCACAGACAAACTTCGATTTCAATATTTAAACTAACACATTGGTTGCAATTACAGAAATTTGGATTAACCTGTTGTGTATCTAATGTCCACTTGGTTTTATGTGTTCAACATACTTTTTGTAGCCATGATGGTGCGAAACTAAACCTAAACCTATCACCATCGATCTGTCTACTACTGCTATCGTGTTTTTTGTATAAAACACACTTTTAGGGTATCGAAAGTCCGCAGACAATTTATTGTTATTTTAAGAACGTAAGCAGTCCAGATCCAGTGTAAAAATATTGACCATTATTTGTCCAGCCGAAATTCTAGATGGCTTAGTTTCTGAACTTTAACAACTATAACACCAATATATATATCACTATATACCTAATCAGGTGTTTACGATCATCCATTCATTATTCATTATATGGTGTATTGGATACCATGGAGCTTCCAGTGGCATTTTAAGATAGTATACATAGTACATTACCGATGTCGGTAATAGTATGATGTACACTACACATTAAAATTTTTCAAAAAATTATATGGTGTCATCTACACCGTGCTGGTATTTACACCCCTTATATATTGTGTTTGTGTATGGTATCCTTGATACCTTTAGTAAAAAACAACAGGCAGATTTAGACGCTATATTTATGTTGATGGTGCTTCATACACTATCTGTTCTTTTACATAGTAGAGGCGTATATTATATAGTACTACATGGTATAGTTTAGACCATTGGGGTTCAAAATTTCACATGGAGGGTCCTTTATAACGTAAACGCCGTATAATGATGTTACTACTGTGTTAAACTTACTCACTAAGACTGGGAACTTACACAAAGATGTTAGGCGCTAAAGAACCGTTTTCGCCGAAAAATAAAATGGTCAAAAAATCTGTTTGAGCCACAGCGCGTTTTACAGTGTTATGTTTTAGCCGCAAAGGCTGACTTAAACTCACATTGCTACTTCACTTGATTGGTCAAGTTTCGGCCAACCTATTTGTGAACTTTATTTGCATTAAGTTAGACCACATTTGTGATAACACTATAAAGCTAATCGGGTCAAACCGATTTAAAGCTGCGGGTCAGGCAAGAAATTTTTAAAACATTTTGGCCCAAAATAGGTGAATTTGACTCAAAATCACGGTTATGCCGTGTAACTTGACCAGTAAAGTTTCGTATTTGGTGCAAAATAACTTGGACTTGTTAATTTATTTTTTCGTGAAAGTGCCTTAAATATTCGACACAGATTTAACGTCAGGTAAACGATGAAGAAATTCAAAGAGAACTGGCTACTAGTTTAAACCCTACGAGGACATAAATTGCAAATGATTTTTATGGCAAAGCGGCAACAAAAGTACTGGATCACAGACAAAATCCTGTACATATATGATGAAAGAATAGAACTGATGGAACACAAAAACCCAACTGAAGCAGCAGCAGAGAATTACAGAGAACAACAAAGTGTCAAGAGATGAATTAGCCTATTGCAAAATGGAATGGACCCAAGTCGTCGATATTGAAAAGAGCTTAACCAAGAACAAACCAGAAGAGCCTACTAAATTGCGGAGTAGTCAAGCCAAAAAAACTAGGATGACTTTAAGCAACATCTGGGGCAAAGAATGGAACTGCGTCCCTGAAGAGATCATCTTTGACAGATGGACCGAATACTGTTCAGAATTCTACAGCTACCATACCTACATTGGAAGGTAAGCTTTTCACCTTTAGTTTTTCTCGAAAAAACAAACATGTCGAAGTCATTTATAATTTAAATACTACTGAAGCGTACCAGTAATATGAATATTTGAGCCATTTGGAAAAACACATATCAAGTCTTAGGGAAAAACATTATATTTAACATTTATTTGGCCCAAAATATTCATTTTGAGGACATTGGCATGATATCAATGGCTATGATCATCATATTAAGTGATATATACGACCAGACTCGATCCTGAATGTTATAGGCTTTTGAAGGCATCTGAGACGATGGCACAGCTACTAGCATAAATGAATAGATTTCACGCACTATAAATATCCTGTTTCCAACTAGGCGTTGCCTAACTATAAATTATAGCAGATACATTGATCATCAATATGAATATAACAATATCGCTGTTCAACATTTGCTTGGCGAATACACATGACTGATTATTATGAATGCATCATGCTTAAATAATGTAGCACATCCGCCATTCCATTTGCAACCGGCAGTATTTTATATGCGATTGGAATGTATCTATGCAATTCATTTTGATAAATTGCATATGTTACGGGAACAATGAATATATAACTTGTCTTAGGTATTTACTAATATTAATTCCGCAGTTTTACAAACCACACTTCTGAACAGTTAATTCAAAAACGTAAAAATGTTTAAGGCAAGTCATACTCTGATATTATCTCTTTACTTCACACCGATACTACACAGCACCAGTATAGATTGTGAGGTGTTGCATTTCCTGAGTTTATTCAGGGCGCGGTCGCACGTGCGTTATTATTAGCTTGCTTTGCAAACTTCATTGAGGAAGCGATTAATAGCGTCGATACAACTCGGTGATTTGCGTACGGCGGTGTAAAATCAATGCAAACAGGGTTCCAGCGTTGGTGTCGGCTGGTTTTTGTTGAACATCGTATATTTAGGAAAGTTAATTCGGGAACGACAGAGTTAAGCCAACTTTGTTTTTACGTCTTTGTAGTATAATATCGTTGACCGTAGAATAATTTAATTAGGATGTAAGTCGCCTACCAAGCTGACGCATCCGACCCAGCAGTCCCAGCAGATCATCTTGTGTTTATGTATAATTTCGAACAGAAATTGAATTTAAAAACTCCACATGCATCGCTAAATATCCCGAAAATGGGCCTAAATATCACTGTCGTGTACCAAAACACGCGTTTGACATTTTTTCACATATTAATATTATGTTAAAATACTTGTAAACGGCTTACGATGCGTTTCGCTGTGTAAACATGATATTATTATAACAGACGCCAGCTTAATGCAAACGGATGATAGGGCTGTTGTAGTTTACTTAAATATTTCGATATTTATATAGATATAAAGCTTCAATTTTAGTTTGGATAACGCTAAGCATATCCATTTATCGCTATGATTCTTTCTATTTTTAGACCTATGAGAAAAGATAGGATGACGACTATACCGCTCCGTGCGCTATGTAAAGTTTGACAATTAAACTAGATGCATAATATTTGATACAGTCTTTATTTACAGATAGAGTAGGTATATACAACTAACTAATTTAAATGCAAGGAACTAGAATTCCATCTTATTACACACATTTGAATAATTTTAAGCTTGGACAAACCTTATAATATCGTAGAAGATGCTTGAGACTGCAGACAATTTTCTTAAAAATAAAAAAAATTAAAACAGGTGCTGTAAGACTCGGAAATTGGCATAATTTAGGAAAATTTTAAACAAAAATATAGGAAAATTAGTATAAATATGGGTAAATTTGAGAAAAATTTAGCAAAGGCACAGAAAATTATGAGTTGCTAAAATTTCGAAGATTTATCCCCGTACCAAAGACCTTCTGCACACTTAGTCTGGGCTTACAATTAAGCATCAAATTTTTATCGCAAGGTACTCATGTCAGATCACCTAGTGTTACAGGGCAAAAAAATTGAGCGACCTCCAAAAGCTGTGGAAATAATTTTTGCGTCTTAACACAACGTTAACTTGTTGTTTTTTGAGAAATGCAGCTATGACATTATAATATCCCCGATGTTTGGAACTTTTGTCCCTCTGTAGTCACGACCGTACCGCACAGACAGTAAGGGTGACAATCATACTGCAAATCAATTGCCGAGGGTGTACCAACCCCCTAGCTGCTACACTATTTCTTCACTGTGTCGTACACACCTTTAGTTGCCAATTTGGTGCGAATTAACTATAACGGACACCGTTTGTATCTAATACGGTTTATTAGTCAACTACCCTGTGTAGTTTTTTAATTTACGATATTTGTGTTTAGCCCATATGAACATTGCTCAAATAATTCCGAACAGTTTCAATAAACTGCCAGAAGACATGGTGTACTTGACTATGTCGAGAAGTGGTAATACGCGTAAACCACCTTTGAAAAATTTATTAAAAACGTGGGGCTAAGATACCATATTGTCAACAGTGTGCCTGACAGTGTGCAGTGTACATAGGTTCCAAAGGGACATTATAACGTGAAAGCCGCAAAAACAAATGGAAAATTATTGTTACAAATCATTGTTGCACATTTTCAAATACGAATATCATTCAGATTAACGCCTATAGTTCGCTGGTCACATAGATAATACACTCCGAGAGTTAATGCAGTGTATGGTTCAAACAGACAGTTTTGATTGATTCGATTCCACGAAATACAATTTTTAGAATCCCTTTAAATCTATAATCAACATATTCTTGAATCTGGGTAATAAACTGAGACGGTGCTTTACAGCGAGCAATCCATAAAGTGCATACACAGAATCCGCATTAACAAAACACCCTATGAACTTTGTCAATGCTTGTGGAACACGAAGCTATTCCATTCATGAGCAATTGTTCAGAACGTCACGCCAACACTGCTATTAGCCGAGTGTTGTTCTTTATATATTGTTTTTCTGAATATTTTAACGTCCAAATCAGCAAAATGGATATCCTGATCATGCGTAGGCAATTTTTTTCTTCTATGGACCTTAAAGAGAGGCGGTTATGTCAAATTACATTTACGAAAAAATATTACTATTATCATTATAATAAAAATATAGCAAAAATATTGTCACGAATATAAAATAAAATATTTAAAAATTACAACTAAAAGTAATGGAAAAGTTATCCAAAGTAAGTTTATTACTGCCAGTTTGGTTCTATGATTTAAAATATCCTTGGCTCCATTGTTATAGACGATAAGCACCGCTTAATAGCAAAGTGTATCTTTGTGCAGTAATAATTTTTAAGGTAATATGATGTATAATGATTTAGAAAGGCTGGCTAAGCTTCCTAATTCGGTATTCACCCAAATTTCCTGCAGATATTACTCAACATGAATGAAAATTAGTCGCAATGCGCCAACAAAAGAATTGTGACTTGACCAATATATAATTGGTTGGTTCAGCAGTTCAAGTTTCATTTTTCGTCGCTTAAGACAAACATGACAAAATCATTAATTTCTTGCAAGCAGCGAGATTTGGAGACTACATTCACAACAAAAGATAGATTCGAACGCAGGGTTTGGCTCCTTTGCAAAAATGATGTTTTATCAAGCAAAATCGCGTCCCTAAAATAATTTAAAGCGTTTGGCCTCATTATCAACGAATGAAATGACACAACGTTTATATACCCATGATAATACCGGCGAAATAATATACTTAATGTAATGCGATAAAACAGCAAAGTCCTAATAATCAGAGATCAAACTTAAATACATAGATACTACCATTTCACTTTAGTAAAGTTGACCTCTCAAACGATGTAACAATGGAGTCAGTATATTCATACTGCTCATTAGGCTTCGAGGATTTTCAGTAGATTTGAATTTAGATGATGATAATCTAACATCAAATGAAAAACGAGGATTTATAAAATATAGTCGGGCGAGACACTTTCACAAATGCAGAGACATATTAACCGTTGGGTTAAAAGCCATGGGTTACTTCAAACTTTAATTCATCCGCTGCTGCATTAGTTTTAGGTATTTGACAGAAACATTTAGTTTTGCGTTTACCAAACTGCTCGCGCGATAGCTGTGTCGGCTGTACCTAGAAGCTCATAATACTATCGTCTTAATGGGTTCATGGGATAACGATTACCGCTCAGAAACGTACCTTTCACAACAGCAATTCTGATATCGATTTATGCAGTGAAATTATTTAGCTAGAAAAAAATAGTTTTTAGCAGCGAAGCAAATGCCCGTAGGTATTATTTAGTGTAACTTCAAGGAAGTCTTATGAACGCATAGTTTGACCCATAATAAAAACTTTACGAAATACGTGTTAGCGAGCAAAATTCAAAATTCTAAATATATACAGCTTTGCATAAAGATACATAATCTAATCTAAATATAGCGTCATGGGATAAAGCTAATTTTCATTCCATTCGCTGATGCTAAACACAAATGATTGTCAACTACTAATCATCGTGGAATATTAGTAAAGCAATAAACTTCATCCAATAAGCGTCGAAATACTTGTTATGAGCGCTTAACACATTGACATCAATCACCGACATAACCTAACGCTGTTGGTTGCTTACAAGAACATAACCAATGGAAATACAGGAACATTTGCATTGAAAGTACTATTATGCATAATTAAAAGTTATGTCATGTTTGAGTCAAGACTGTGTTTACATGTTGTGACTAACGAAAATAGAGGATGTCTCCTTATTGTTTAATATTCAATTATAGTTAGCGAAAATTATTGTTTTAATTCTGTGCCATACACATATAGCGTTTATGTTAAAATTTAATATAAACGCCAAAATTGTAATAATATAATTTGACGAATTATGACCTATGATCTGGTTAAATTAAGCATTATTATTACAGGGCCAGGGGCGTAGAATGCTATTCGAAGTAGAGGCTATTTGGAAAAAATCCTATTTTTGGCAGTTTTTGCCAAAAATAGGAAGCGCCACCCCCACTCATATCATGCTGCGCTCCTGTACAGGACACATATTCTATGCTGTGGATGTAGAGTCGGAAAATTATTCCAAGAGTTCCAAAAATATGGTAAATACAACGGTCCCATCGAAGTATCCGGTTACCTGAAATTTTAGTAATGTAATTGAACTTCGGCAAGAAGAAATTAGCTTTTGATGTGTTTTGTGAAAAGTGTAACCTTTTTGAAATTTCAAACAGCATTATTTGAAATAGCCACAAATTTTTAGGGAATTTTGGAAGGTACATTATATAGCGTTTTTCACTAAATAAGGACTCTGATTTATGTTAACTATTCATGCAAACAAAATGCATTATTTTTGTCCCTGGTTATTTTTATTTATATTTTGGGCCCTTTAGTTTAACCCCAGGCTAGAATTGGTCAGTTTCGAAGATGCAGTATTAATTTTGGTACCAATCAACTTGGCTCGGCCCGTTCAGTATATAACGATTTTGACCAGTTTTATGACTATTTTTGCAATTTTTGGGTTTCCAATTGAAAAGATCTTGATACCTAAATATTCCGAAAAAATCTTCATACATGTATAATTTTGAATGTCGCTCGAACAGCATTGACAAACTGTGTCCAAATCGGCTCGCAAATTAACGACATAGGCTTAGGCAAGCTTAGCCTTAGGCTTATTATTTCACGCAAATGAAAATAACTCCTTAGACCGAGGGCCGATTCAGCACTCGACTCAGTTCACCAACGTTGTTCCCATGATATATAAAAGTTTATGGGGAAAAAATTCTCGTAATATTTGGGTATCAAGGGGGGACCACTGGGAACCTACAAAATCAAAAAAAGTTTTGTAATAGTGGCCGAAATGATTATTTTCTGAACCGGCTCGTCGAGCTGAGTTAAATGGTACCGAAATCATAGCTGAATCTTGAAAATTCACCAATTACGGCCTGGGGGAGGGGCTAAAGAAAAAGTTCGTCTGTTTTGTATTTTTTACGCGTTCCATCGAAGCACTTCTTTACCTACATTCAAACGATCTAAACGGAAATATAGTTTTATTTAACAGATATTCATCTTAAAATCACGCTTTATCTTTCTCTATTTAATTTTGTTTTTAAAATTACAGATAGTAAAATTCATATGTGTAACTTAAAAAACTCCAAAATGTTTATATTTAATTTGTAATTTCGGGCGACTCATGTCTTTAAATGGGCGACCAAGTAAAAAAAATTAGAAACTTATGTTGATTTTGCCAATATATATTTTATTTTTAAGACAGTCTTTCTTACATAGCGATATTTACCATTATTGAAATGATCGGATTATATCTGTTAATATACTGTGCAAATATGTTTTAAAACCGAAACTATAAAGTAGTGTGCATAAATACGTATTATGTCGGCAGAAATAGTGTGCAATGCCCTATCTTGGAACTATTGCTTGGAGTCTTAAGGTTTATCGCAAAGCCAGTGAACAATAGCACATGTAAAGTCACCCAGTATTGGCCGAATTTGGTGATTACAACGCATTCAAACGTATTTTGTTGTTGTCGAACAACTGTACAAGTTAATAGGTGAAATATGTGGTGTATTAAATTTTGATTAACCATTTACGTCCTAAATTAATTTACATTTCGAGTATCCATGTGCAGTTATTGGTCCCCGCGAGGTATCGAACTGCGAAAGCTTGGGTGAAAATCAGGTTTACTAACTATTCCGCCTATCTCGGAGCTATTGCTCGGATCCTTAAGGCTCCTCGCAAAGCACGCGAACAACAAGCATGTAGCGGAGCAATATCCGCCAAATTCAGTTAGTACAACGCATTCAAACGTAATTTGCTGTTGTCGAACAACTGTAGAAGTTAAAAAGGTTAAATATAGTAAATTTTTATTAACCTTTACGTTCTAAATTAATTTACATTTATTTATTATCAATTTACACTAAATGTTATTATACATCAATTTACATTAACAGATATTGGTAGCCGCGAGGTATTGAACCGACAATGCTGTGGTGAATGTCACGTTTACCAACTACTAAGCTATCTCGGAGGTATTGTTCGGATGCTTCAGGCTCCTCGTAAAGCGAGCGAACAACAAAACGTCTGAAGGCGAGCAGTATAAGCCGAATTTAGTTAGTATAACGCATTCAAACGCAAAATGTTGTCGAACATCTGTAGGAGTTAAAAGGTTAATAATTGGCGTTTCTAAATTGATTCACTGCATTATTGATAACACATAATAATTTTGTTGCATTTAATTTGATGTATTTTGGAAAGTAAGAGCTTCATTATTTTATCAATGTAACACGTTGGTGACAATCTTCATGTTTTATGTGCACGAAAAGACAGAAAAAAGACAGTACAGATGTTAGGGTTTAAAATAACGACAATCGTAAATATATTTCGCTAATGATTTCTTATGAAAATATATTATATAGTATTTATCACCAACTATGTATTATTCCCTTTAAATATTACAAAATATTCGAAATACCAGCGAATTAATATAATTCAGCTAAACATGTTGTAAGGCAACAACTTATTTTCACATATCATTTTATATCTTAGTCTGGTATTCCTCATGGACATCACAATCTGGTATAGAAAACTATTGATGATTCCAGCTGAGGCGTCCCGTAACTTACAACACAGGAGAACATAAAATTATTGTCGCCCACACAACAGGAGAAGCACAAAATCATGGTCGACCACGTAACTGGAGAACACAAAATTCGTGGTCGTCTACAAAAACAGGAGAACATGAATCATTGTGGATTGTACAGAACAGGAGAAAAAAACATCGTGGTCGTACACAAGCCAATAAATTTTTCTATCGCAATGGGTATTGCGTACAATATTAAGCTACTGTTACCTGCGGCGGATGATTCAACCTGGTTTTGTTTGGCAACAAGCTTAGTATGCATACCACTATGCTATTGGGAAAGCTGTTGCTGGTTTCCTTAAAGAACCTCGAAAGCAAACGAATAACAAACGAACGTGCAATCGCAAGACAAAAGTGGGTAGCACATCTGGCCGCAATGTGCCCAGTGACTAGTGTATCACTTTTACGTGGTAAAATGATTATGAAACTGCAGGCAGAGACAATCCTATTTTTTTGGCAATAAATGCTAGTTATTCACATGACGTAAGGCACATTAAGTAAAGCGAAATACAGCAGCACGTTATAGATCCACATTAATTAATAATAACTTCTTTTGGGGCAAACATCTATCGTTGGTAGAAGAATTCCGCTCAGAAATTTCACTTAAATAAATCATACGGGCATCGATGTTCTATTATTTATCTTTTAACTCCTACAGTTATGTTCGACAACATCACGGTTGAGTGCCTTGTACTAACTGAATTCGGCGAATACTGCTCGACTTCACGGGTGCTGCTGTTCGCCCGCTTTGCGAGGAACATTAAGGGTCCGAGCATTACATCCGAGACAGCTCAATACTTGGTAAACGTGACTTTCACCACAGCGTTCGTGGTTCGATACATCGCGGCGACCAATAACTATTCTTCGAATCTCTAAATGTTGATTAATTTAAGACGTAAAGGGTGAATCTAAATTTAGAAACGCCAATTATTAACCTTTTAACTCCTACAGATGTTCGACAACATTTTGCGTTTGAATGCGTTATACTAACTAAATTCGGCTTATACTGCTCGCCTTCAGACGTTTTGTTGTTCGCTCGCTTTACGAGGAGCCTGAAGCATCCGAACAATACCTCCGAGATAGCTTAGTAGTTGGTAAACGTGACATTCACCACAGCATTGTCGGTTCAATACCTCGCGGCTACCAATATCTGTTAATGTAAATTGATGTATAATAACATTTAGTGTAAATTGATAATAAATAAATGTAAATTAATTTAGAACGTAAAGGTTAATAAAAATTTACTATATTTAACCTTTTTAACTTCTACAGTTGTTCGACAACAGCAAATTACGTTTGAATGCGTTGTACTAACTGAATTTGGCGGATATTGCTCCGCTACATGCTTGTTGTTCGCGTGCTTTGCGAGGAGCCTTAAGGATTATGAGCAATAGCTACAATCTTAGGCGGGATGATTTTAGTGAACCTGATTTTTTCCACCAATCTTTTCGCGAGTTCGATACCTCGCGGGGAGGCGATAGCTGCGGCGTGGATACTCGAAATGTAAATTAATTTAGGACGTAAATGGTTAATCAAAATTTAATACACCACATATTTCACCTATTAACTTGTACAGTTGTTCGACAACAACAAAATACGTTTGAATGCGTTGTAATCACCAAATTCGGCCAATACTGGGTGACTTTACATGTGCTATTGTTCACTGGCTTTGCGATAAACCTTAGACTTCCAAGCAATAGTTCCAAGATAGGGCATTGCACACTATTTCTGAGACAGTAATCGTATTTATGCACACTACTTTATAGTTTCGGTTTTAAAACATATTTGCACAGTATATTAACAGATATAATCCGATCATTTCAATAATGGTAAATATCGCTATGTAAGAAAGACTGTCTTAAAAATAAAATATATATTGGCAAAATCAACATAAGTTTCTAATTTTTTTTACTTCGTCGCCCGTTTAAAGACATGGTCGCCCGAAATTACAAATTAAATATAAACATTTTGGAGTTTTTTAAGTTACACATATGAATTTTACTATCTGTATTTTAAAAACAAAATTAAATAGAGAAAGATAAAGCGTGAATTTAAGAATGAATATCTGTTAAATAAAACTATATTTCCGTTTAGATCGTTTGAATGTAGGTAAAAAATACTTCGATGGAACGCGTAAAAAATACAAAACGAACAAACTTTTAGCCCCTCCCCCAGGCCGAAATGATTATTAGCAAT
>JASANE010027575.1:0-13743 GCA_030248225.1 Trileptium ribeirensis
CGCAACCTTCTTTAGCATTTTTCTGTCGTATTGTATGGCACCCTTGATTTTTCCCGCTTCGGTATGTACCTATGTATCACTGGGAATACTATCATGCTTGAAAATACAATCAGCCTAAGTCTGGCCGCGTTGCTACCGTAAAGTCCCTTTAGTTAAGTCCATTCCCGAACTTAATCTGTTTGTTTTATATGCCATTCAAACCGCATTGAATATTTAAGTCATCATGAGTAAATAGTGTCGTAATGGGTTCAGCGGGATGACCGCCGAGCCGTTGACGGTCGAGCCGGTACACGCGCCCGACCTCGCCACCCCAAATCCAGACAACCACGTCATCGACTAACCCTGCAGGTGCCCGCCGCCTTTACCAGCCGGTGCCAACACTACTAAGATCCGAATCTATATATGTGTATTAAATCAGAGCACGTACCGCTGCTTGCTGAGATTTAATTCGTCCAAGGAGGGGTGCCATATCCTCCATCGGCGATATCAATAACAGTTTGACCCTAAAGCGATAATTATTAAACTATATAATTCTGCTTGAACGATGAAGCATTATAACAGACAGCAACATGAAGTTTCATTTCTCTACAGACAAAAAATGCATAAGATGTTTCATCACGGACTTCAAAAACTTGGCCGGCCTTTCCTGGCGAATCATTAAAATAAAAATACAACCAGTTACTCTACTTCAAGCTTTTTCGTTGTTATCGTTAGTGGTCACGCCCAGATTTTTGTTCTTTTAACTGGATGATTTTTACAAAATGAGAAGCCCATTCCTTTTGAACGATCCGTAATTTGACCAATATTGTCGATCAAAAATATGACGAATGCCACCGATTTTCATGAATCTATGTACTATTCACTTTTACAACTTGGGGCTCGTTCTAGGATATCAACATCCCATTCCCAACGTCCTCACATGGGTCAATTTGAAATTCTCAGCATATGACTTGAATTGTGCATCGTTAAAATTTTCCACCGACGTTACCCCACCACCTACAACGAAGTTGGTCACGGTGAGATTTTACGTTCCAAAGGCATGGTGGGTAGTACGAATGTTGTAACGCAACAACTACAAGTATTACAAGTATTTTACATTTAACCGGGAATGTTGATCGTGTTTCTGGGGTAAACGTTCTCAAAAATCAAGTGCAATGGTACCGCGACCGATAATACGCATATAGCAAGTCCCACACTCCTTCAGACTATACACAGGGACATCGTTATGCTCTTACTGTTATTATCAAGAGTGCATTAGAGAAGTCGTATGGCATTTTTCTTATGCATTGTTGTTATTAATTGCCAAGGATTGAAACAAGTCAACGCAACAACTTGCCGCATAATTTTCTTAGTAAAGCTCGCATAGTTTTTCGGCCAATATTTCGCACGCCTGCTTTTTCGCCCCAATGCGCTGCTGCGTGCAACGGCGTCCATACGTCGTTATCGACTGCGTTAACGTCGGCACCAGCTTGTAGCAAAATGCTGAAAAATAAACCAGTAGCTTATATTATCGCCAGGATGGTGAATTCTAAGTGTTAAATGTGAAACTTCCCAAGATGTACATAGCTTGGTGCATTAAACGTTAGAATACAATATGAACCGTAAATTGCTCTTAAAATGAATCCAGAAACCATTCATATAGATTGAGCCATTGCATATTACTATTTTCGTGTATTTTGGTCTCGTGGATCACGGAAAACCCCGTTGACACAAAGTTGCCACGTAAACAATCAAAATAGCAGCACATCATTTCCAGCTACACCAGGACCAAAACGCTCTTATGTCTCGAGTGGCTGTGAGATATCATTTTCGTGTATTTATGGTCTGATGGGCGCATATTGGAACCCGTTTTGACACAAATCTTAATCTTACATCTCAAGAGAAGCGCATACCCAAGCATTATGTATAGTCCTATCGAGGGTACCTTGCCTAACAAAATGAGCCCAATATGCCTCACATATCTGCTCCGGTTGTCATAAAAGTAACGTGATTTTCTGGATCCTACCGGTACCGACCACAGTTGCTTTGTACACGGTACCATTTCACATAGTGAAAGTGTTGGAAACGAAATTCGGTGCCTAAATTAAGGGCACAAATAGAGATTACTTTCAGAATAAGTTATCGCGCGAATCAATTCCAAAGAGCCAAAGTTGAGTTATACTTGTTACCCTAAAAACCCGAACAATGTTGAATTTCACCAGTCACGGCTAATAAGAACTGTTCGCTTCGCTCGTTTCACACACTGTGCTCACAAATCAATGAATTATACTCAAACGCCAACATTTATAAAATCGGTACAAGATATCATTACGAAAATGCTAATGTGATGACGTCAAAAGTAGCTATTTACGTGCAGTCATGTTCTTTCGTAATATTTCTAAACTAATCGTATGGTACCGAGATTACAAGAATTTGCCTTCCCCAGGTTATACAACGATATAGTTATCTATATTAGTAAATGGCAAGCAAGCGCGAAACGGAGTGAGTGTGGTTTCATTTTATTTTGTTTACTTACCTGTAACAGGCTGTGTTTTATGAATATGCCATCCTAAAACCTCTTTAAGAAGCTACTGAACCCATTAAAACGCTTGAAATCTCGTGGACCCTAAAACTACCGAAAAAGCATCTAGATAACGTATCAAGTATTTGTGCTGGTCTCTCAATAACCGAAACCTCGTCTGCAGCCTTACCGCAAAGCCTCTGCCAAACAATTCTTGAACAACCTGTTACGCAATATGTAACCAAACTGAAGACAAAAAATATTTTGGAAATTGGGTTTATTGACCCTAAACCAAATGAAAACGTTCGAGAAAGCCACGAGATACTCGTGCTGTTACTGCCAGATAACCGTACGATGATATTAAGTCTTACGGAAACGTATGTAACAGATTTCCGGATGATCTAAACAGAATACGTAACCAAACAATTGAAGACAGATTAAATTGTAGAAATTTTATTCATATAACCTAATCCCATAGTAAACTCATGACGTATATACCTAGGACACTCGATAAAACGAATCATTGTACTCAGCCTTAAGAGATACCTATATAGACTATTCTTGATGCCATGATCAGACAAATGAAAACGCACATTTAGGAAATCGGGTTCGTCGACCAAAAACCCTTGAAATCCCAAGGAAAGGTATAATATAGTTACGTTGGACTCTAGATAGCAACACCATCGTATCCAAGGTGCTTGATAGTCTAATAGGCGCTCATTGAAAAGAAACCACAACTAATAACACGGCGAAATTTGAAAAATCGCTACTTCCTGCAAAGGTCGATGAACCATGTTCGGGCCCACAGTGGCCCAGGGAGTGGTCCGGCAAAAAAGTCTTAGTGAGCAAAGTTGTATATCTCGAAGAAACTTATTATAGTTTTGGACGCGTTTTGGAGTAGCTTTTCGACGCGAAGCCTGCATCGTGAGATATGGGCTGCGAATGATGGTCCGTATGTCAGATTTGGCAAAATTTCTCCTTTGAAGTGGTTTTTTGACATTTTGACCCAGGTAAATGAGGTCAAAGCTGTTCGTGTTTAACTAAAGGGGCACATCCTAGTCACTTCCTCGATAAAAAATTACTGAAATCCATCTGTCGGAAAATGGTATGAATGCCAACTCCGAAACATTCCATTTTTCCCGTAGCGCCGGAATAAAAACACGGTTCGCTTCGCTCTCTCCGTTTCAATTATTAAAAATATATATGTACATATCCTTACCGACGCTTCTCCTAGAAAAATGTTCATAACACTCATCACAATCTACATTAATTTTATTGCAAAATGTCGCTACTATTTCCATATTTCCAACAATATACTAGACAGGCAACTATACGAGGTATTATAAACGAGAAACTAAGTACATGCGACTTCTTGAAACAAACTAAGAGCTAAAATTTTTATAACTTGAAAGAATTTTTACAAACAATTTACTTCCTAACTTACTTACTTCATACCATAAAATCAACTTACTTCATGACTTTGATGTACCCCTTTGCGGCTGCCACATGAAGTGCACTGGCACCAGTGCGTGGATGTTTTCGGTCGCGAAATTGTCGAGTTCGTAGCCATTCCATTGCATCATCAAGCATCACTTTTTCTTCTTTGTGACGCTCAGCATTCAGGTCGATGCCTACAACAAAACATGGCACTGATAAAACGCTTAGACATTACGAAATGTTACGGTACCCAAATATAAAAAATAAATACTCTCCCCAACGAACAGCAAGACCTGTAGTACCAAAATCTTATAGCCGGCTCTAAGCCTATTACTTTTCGAATATGGAAAACAATGCCTCCAACCCAAGTTATGTTGAAATCCCATTTCATGGGATCAAAAGCCAGAGTTGCTGAAGCACAAGCCGAGATTCAAGTTCAGACTAGGAAAGCCTGTCCACCTTCCGGGAATGTTCGTACTCATTTCAGAGGCGGGTACCTTGGAGCTACATGGCCTTACCATCTTGCCCAAAAAGATTATACGGCGTAGGGTTTAGAGAACCCCCACAAGAAGACTGTGAGATGTGAACCAATAAGCACTAAGCCACACGACCCCATAAATACGGTAAACAAGTCGTTGTTTTGAACGCACCAACAATTACGACGTATAGTGCTGTTTGAATAAAAACGAAGAAACCTAACATTTTAAAAAGCTGAAAAAATACTATTCAACTGAAACTAACCTTGTTTCTCGATTTCGTTGCTTAAGTAGTCGACAATTTCTTGAGTATCAGCTAAATCAACTGGAAGCTCGCCATTGCTGTTAATGATCGAAAGATCTGCATCACCTTCTTCGACAAGACATCTAGAATTTCATAACGAACGACATATGTAGCTAATGCTTTAACCTCTTTTAAGATTATACAGTGTCTGAAACGGTAGTCTGGCATTTTCGGAGGAACCTAATCATAGTGCCTTCATAATTTAACATAAGCCAGTCAAAGCGTTAAAAATAACAAGGTGTTTCGGGCACCACAAAAATAACAAGTTCTTTCGAGAACCACAAATTTAACGAACAAGTCTATCTGGCACCGCAAAACTAAAAATAAGGTCTTTCGAAAACCACATAAATAACAACATGGTCTTTTGGGCACCGCAAAAATACCAACAACGACAAGGTCTTTCGGGCAATACAAAAATAACAAGGTCTTTTAGGAACCACAAATATAGCGAACAAGGTCTACCGGGCACCACAAAAATAAAAACAAGGGTTTTAGGCACTACAAAAACAAGGTCTTCCGGGAACCACAAAAACAAGGTTTTTCAGACACCACAAAAAACAAGGTCTGTCGGGCAGCACAAAAATGACGAACAATGTCTTTCATGCACCACTAAAATAACGAACAAGCTATTTCGGGCACCACAAAAAATACCAACAACGTCTTTCGAACACCACAAAGATAACGAACAAGGTCTTTCCGGCGCCACAAAAATATCAACAAGGTCTTTCGGGCAATACAAAAATAACAAGGCTTTCGGGAACAACAAATATAGCGAACAAGGTCTACCGGGCACCACAAAAATAAAAACAAGGTTTTTCGGGAAAAACAAAAATAACAAGGGTTTCCGGGAACCACAAAAACAAGGTTTTTCGGACACCACAAAAAACAAGGTCTGTTGGGCAGCACAAAAATGATAACAAGGTTTTTCGGGCACCACGAAAATACCAACAAAGTCTTTGGGACACCACAGAAATAACGAACAAGGTCTTTCGGGCACCACAAAAATAACAACAAGGTCTTTCGGGCGCCACGAAAATACCAACAAAGTTTTTGGGGCACCACAAAAATAACGAACAAGGTCTTTCGGGCACCACAACAATAACGAATAAGGTCTTTCGATCACCACAAAAATAACAAACAAGGTGTTTCCAGCAACAGTCACTGAAAGATTTTGGGCAAAGCCATAATCGTTCGTTTGACATTCTCGTCTAATTTCTCAGTAACTTTAATTCAACAATAGACTAAGCTAACCGAACTACGTCGAAAAATCCGCACGACACAGCCGCGTGCAGTGCAGTCCAGCCTTCGTTGTCTTGAGCGTTGACGTCGGCACCGTTCCGCATCAGAAAGAGCACCATTTCCACGTTGTCGTCAATCACGGCCTGAAAAATAGCAACTATGGTACAATGTTCAAAACGTCACTCAAGAAACATTATTATATAATGTATACTCCGCGTACGAAGTCCTCGCCATTGATTTGCACTCGTAAAGATACTCAAACAAAAAAAGTCTTTCGAACATCATATCGAACCGCGCTTCAACGGAATTCTTAAAATTTAAGAACTTTTCCTTCGTTTTCCGATATTTGAATCACGAGCTAACAATATTCGTTTATTGGGTATGTTAAACTCTGGCTGCCCTGAATAAAGTATATAGTAGCACAGTTACAGCTCTCGATGGTATCATTCTTCATCATTTTTCTATCCGATGCATCTAAAGAGAGTTCCCAAATGGACAAAATTAAAAAGGCTCCAATTCGGGTGGGTTTGTGAAAATTTATGAAGGAAATAATGGAAGTAGCACAAATAAAGCTAAATGCACAGCCACATTTCATTACGCGCCGAATAAAAAAATTGCGAATATCGATCAAATTAAATCTTGTTGCTTAAGAAAGTGCAGCGTCGTGCGACCAAGCTAATGCCAAAACTAAACAACCTGCCTTCACAATAGAACATATGGAACAACCAGGCAAAACTGTGACCATCATACCTTCGTGGATAGAATTCCGTGACTAGCGCCTTAGTCTTCAAGATCCTTGTCTATGTTCAAAAGATTGGTATTGCCAATCTACACACATGTTCTGATCGAATTATTATCCAATGCTGCAGTTGTACGTTTATTTAAAGATAAAAGCAAGAGTGCCTGTTTTCTTCAGTTACACACAAGAATGACACCTATTTGTGAAGTTTCGTATACTTAGTTGGCAGGGAATAACCGGAACCGGAGCCAGCAACCGGAACCGTCCATTTAAACCGGAACCTGGTCTTCGAAATTTATATACAGTAAAACATATGAAGGAAGAAATGAAGGTATAGTTGATTTAAAATCCATTAAAAATGACCTTTACATTAAACTCAATGTATTGAGATGGCTTATTGCCTTTCTGAAATTTTAAAGAGGCTGATTAAGCTAATAATGTTTATTTATCAATCAATATGCCGGTTTTTGGACACCCAGAGCAAAAAAATGGCTTCCACTGTACACTATTGCGTACACTGCGCCAAATTCAATGTGCTTACAACACGTGTAGCGTAGAATACACACTTTCGCTCTGTCTCCAGTCGCCTCCCTTTACTACACATACGTTTGTTACATGTTCTTCTGTTGGAAACTTGAAATTATTGGTTTATATGATTCTAAGAGAAAATAATAGATAGAAGATAATTTTCTGACCAGTGGTCAGAGAAACTGTTTAGGCTAGCGTTGGACAACAGTGCCCGTCAGTTAGATCATAATGATAACTTTCTAATCAGAATGCTGTAAATGAGACAAGCTGTGATACTACTCGCACAGTTCAAAAAATACAGTTCATTGCCAAGAAAGCAGTTTCTGGTTGCGTTGCAGATAACGTTGCTTCACTTCAATGTAGACTGATTTACAAAGGTTACAAGCGCAATGGCTGGTGTTTGACGCAATTTACGTTAGCCAAGCTTACGCTAAGTACTTCTACGTAATACATAATCTGTTACCGAGTTGGACCGGTTCAATTCGAACATAGCCCGCAGATTTCTGAATGTGTAAAATAGCTGCTACAATCATCGACCTGGCTTTGTTTTGTTAACAAACTCCAGCAGGTTAAAATGAAAGATTCCTACAGAAATTATGCGCCCTGCTTACTTTTCACGCGGCAAATTGCTGAATTAATCTTTTGTTTTGCTTGGTTGTATTGGAACTTGATCATTGTATATATGGGCCTATGTACCGTATATATGTATAATACATATGTTTGTGCCAGAGATAAAGCAAAATGTGAAAGATTTCAAACAAAATTTTTAAACCGGAATTCCGGTTCCGATATGGTTTTGCCCTTTGCCGGAACACGATTTTCGCCGGAACCGGAATTCCGGTTACTCCCTGGTAACCTAATACCCAAATTATATCTCAAATATGCTGAACAAAAACGTAAACTTTGGCGACTAGGAAGGCTTTCGAAAGACTTTACGGTATATAACGAACAGGGAGTAACCGGAACTCCGGTTCCGGCGAAAATCATGTTCCGGTTGCGGTTCCAACAAAATGCAAAAACCATACCGAAACCGGAATTCCAGTTTAAAAATTTTGTTTGAAATTTTTCACATTTTTTCCTTCATCTGTGACCCAAACATATGTAATATATATTATACAATGATCAAGCTCCAATACAACCAAGCAAAAGAAGATTAACTAAGCAATTTGCCGTTTGAAACATAAGTAGGGCACATAATTTCAGTAGGAATGTTTCATAATAACCTGCAGGAGTTTGTTAACAAAACAAAGCCAGGTCGATGCCTGTAGCAGCTATTTTACACATCCAGAAGTCTGTGGGGCACGTTTGAACTAAACCGGTCCAAGTCGGTAACAGAGTATGGCTTACGCAGAAGTATTTAGGGTATGATTGGCTAACATAAATTGTGTCAAGCACCAACCTGTGCGCTTGTAAACTTGGTAAATCAATCTAAATTGAAGTGAACTAACGTCATCTGCAATGCAGCCAGAAACTGCTTTCTTGCCAATGAACCGTATTTATTGAAACTGTGCGAGCAGCATCACAGTTTGTCCTATTTATAGCATTCTGATTAAAAAGATATCATCATTATCATCTAACTGACGGGCACTGTTGTCCAACGCTAGCCTAAACAGTTTCTCTGACCACTGGTCACAAAATTATCTTCTATCTATTATTTTCTCTTAGAACAATATAAACCAATAATTTCAAGTTTCCTACAGAACAACATGTAACAAACGTATGTGTGGTAAGGGGAGGCGACTGGAGAGAGAGCGAAAGTGTTTATTCTACGCTCCATGCGTCTTAAGCACATTCAATTTGACGCAGTATGCGCAAGGGTGTATAGTGGAAGGCATTTTTGCCCTGTGTGTTCAAAAACCAACATATTTATCGATAAATGAATATTATTAACTTCCTCAACATCTTTAATGTTCCAGAAAGGCAATTGAATGTGTAAAATAGCTGCTACAACCATCGACCTGGCTTTGATTTCTTAACAAACTCCTGAAGGTTATTATGAAAAATTCCTACTGAAATTATGTGCCCTACTTACGTTTAACACGGCAAATTGCTTAGTTAATCTTTTCTTTTGCTTGGTTGTATTGTAGCTTGATCATTGTGTAGCACGCGTGAGCCCTAACTAAGATTGTCAGCTAAAGTTGACTCGGATCTGCACAATTTCAGTAAAGTTCAACGAATTTCAAGTTAATCTGAATCGTTTTATTTGCCAATAGTATATTTGTACTCAAGGTTTGCTTCAATGCTATGTTGATGTGGGGACAACTCTCAAATATGTTCGAAATTTTTAGATATGTGAGTTTGGTTCCAATGCAACCCAGTAGTTTATTAGACCAACAACCAATTACACATCAATATATATGTATACAAGAAAAAATCAGTTACTTACATCAATACAAGCACACAATATAGCACTCCGATTGAACGATCAATTCACGTAACGTCAGTAATTCACCGATTGTGACAACGAACTGAGGCCCTAAGCTCACAATGCAACCCTTTAAATAATCTTTTAACACCCTAATTCTAGGAACTCGATTAAAACCTGGTTCTAAAATCTCTCTAACCGTTAGATTCTAATATAACGGTTGCCAATCGGGTTAAGAATTCTTGGTACTGTGAAATTCGCTCTCTAACATAAGTTTTAATTTTTGCGTTAGAGAGACCCTTTTTATGAAATTCTCGGAATCCCTAACTCATAACAAAAGTTGGAAAATCCAGCAGAAATACACTTACATTTCCGCTAATGTTAATGTAATAGTTAAGGCACAAAGTGGCTACACTCAAATCCGATAGGTACCTAAACTGTAGCACTGACACACAAATTTTACAATTTTATATTATTTTAAACTCTCCTAAAGTTATAATTTTTAAGAATTAATAAAATTCTTATTACCAGAAATGGCCGAGGGGATGAGGTCCGTAACTCCTTAACGGGTGGACCAAATGATGCCAAATTTGCTATGTATAATCTACAACGTGCCTTATGGCATTTGGCATCAAAATCCGCATATGCCCAATCATCCCCCTGTTCAACTTATTATGATTTCTCTAATTCTTAAAAGTTTTGTTTTACTGTGCTGGGAAAATTTGATCTGAAAACTATTGCAACTTTCTGGCACTTACACATATTACACACAACTTACACATAATGAACAAAACAACCGATTACACACATTTTCATCCCATATACAGAATTACACGCATTATAGACGATTCAAAACAAACCATTACAATTACACATGAATTATGCTGTCATAAGCACACGAGCAATATGTACTAGGTAAACAGATACACAACACATACCTATTACACACATAATAAACAAATGACGCAAGGCCTTCGTTTTCCCATTGAAAAGGTTCCCACTACAGTTCAAAACGCATAGCGATTATAGACACGAAATAAGGCGATAAGCTTTATACGAGGGGACTTGTTCTCCCGGGCAATAGGTCGTTACAATTGTATAATATATACTACATATGTTTGGATCACAGATCAAGCAAAAAATGTGAAAATTTTCAAACAAAAATTTTGCCCTTTGCCGAAACCGCAACACGATTTTCGCCGGAACCGGAATTCCGGTTACTCCCTTTTAGTTGTGTATAATGATACAGTTTTTGATTGAAATGCGCTGGGTTAAAAAAAATTTGGCAAAATTCAACTCAACCTCTCCACAGATCCCAATAGATCTCGGCGGTGCCATCATGTAAATTTTGGCCACATACAGATCAACTTCCCAACGCGCCCAGGTATTCTGAAATGACATCGAAAACGATTAAAAATCAATTCTACTACTTTTGTTATGACAGTTCGTTGGCAAAATTCTACAGATTATTCGCCGAGGTTTAGCCGACCCTCGACTTCCGGGGGCAGTGGGTCCATTTAGGGTAGGTGGGCTTTTAATGCCAAAAATACTGCGATTGGTGCAATTGCATTATATACATACTGCTTATACATTGCATATGGTATACCTGATTTACTTGACCCTTAAATTGCAAGGTGAAATCATATCCACCATCTTTGGGCAGATTTCTCTGTTGCTAGCTGCCGCGATGATTGCTGAGACTGGGTCATTGCGGCAATCTTCAATGGGATAAAACCGAACCCCTGTGCACAACCCTTGACGCCCTGTCGATTCCTAGATACGACAGCACGGCCTCTTGGTAGGGCGAAGCGTGCTGGAACCTTTTTCGTTTAAAGTAGTCGGGTCGTGCGGCTGTCCATCGGAAGTGTATTACCTAGTAGTCTAACGCGGGGATGTTTTAGCAAACCACAGGTTGATAGTATATGTCTGGCTCTTGCTCTTAGAATATTGTTCCTTAGGTGGTTAAATTTCAAGACGCCGAGGATTCTTCGTCTGCAGAAATTTTCGAAATTTCGCTGAATTTGACAGACCATGTGCGTGCTACTGGCATAGAAGAGTATGGGCCGAATGGAAGTTAAGCTGAACACCACAATATCTTCATGCCACTAAAAGATGTGCCATATTTAGAGACGTGGTTGAGTACATCCGCTTCGATTAAGCCATTTCCCCGCATTTTCTTCTGAGGCAGCAGAATTAGTCAACGTGTCCGAGATTTTTCCGTAAAGCATGACTATTGGAATATTGTTCATGTAACAAGATATAATTTTTAATTTTTATTAGACAAATTCTGTTGCGGCGTTCACTCGATCGATCAGTTTTAAAGCTGACTTTTGCTTTCCGCGACGATATCAATGTAATCGGCGTCAGTCAATTTCTCCTCAGCCTCGTTGGGTGCAAAACTGTGGGCATGACCCATTATATGACGAAGATTCAAATAATCAGCGAAAGAACTGAACCTTGTCTCACACCAGAATTTACTACAAAGGGGTCTGAAAACGCTAGTCGAGTTTACTGCAGCACAGCGATGGTTCGTACAGTACCCGAATCATGGCAATCATTGCATACTACATATTTCATACAACAATAAAGTAGAACAGAATAGATATACTTACAACAGCAAAGCGGAAACCTACAAAGCAGGATAGCCAAATGAATCATAAAAACATGTGAGCTGAAAAATAATAATTGTGCGGAAAATCCGTGGGTATAATTGTAGGGAGGCGAAGCCGAAATGTAGTGGGGTTGTGGGACACGTTTAAGCCCCCCCTGTAATAAACATCGACCGACCTCAATGCAGTTACAGGAGCTCCAATTAGTCGTGTTGGAACGCATTTTAATATTCTCAAAGCTACATACTATTACCCCTAGGAAAAAGTTTAATCATGTTGAGAGGCCATAGTATGTATTGCTAATCACCGTGGCACCGCATTATTATTGCAGCTTCGAACTCAGTCGCCGATGTTAGTAAATTCCACCGTTTCGTAGGTTCAGCTAACACCAATGTTTTATAAAACTAGCGAACCAATAATTCGGCACCTCTGAAGTCATATTTCGCAATATATATATATATATCAGGGAATAACCGGAACCAAAATTTACCGGAACCGGAATCAGCAACCGGAACCGTCCATTTAAACCGGATCCGGAACCGGAACCGGAACCTGGTCTTCGAAATTTATATATAGTAAAACAGATGATGGAAGAAATGAAGGTATAGTGGATATAAAATGCATTAAAAATAACTTTTACATTAAACTTATTGCTTTGCGATGGTATTATTGCCTTTCTGAAACTTTAAAGAGACTGATGAAGCTAATAATGTCTATTTATCGATCAAATATGTCGATTTTTGGACACCCAGAGCAAAAATGCCTTCCACTATACACCATTGCATATACTGCGTCAAATCGAATATGCTTACAAAGCGTGGAGCGTAGAATACACACTTTCGCTCTGTCTCCAGTCGCCTCCCTTTACTACACATACGTTTGTTGTATGTTCTTCTGTAGGAAACTTAAAATTATTGGTTTATATGATTCTAAGAGAAAATAATAGATAGAAGGTAATTTTCTGATCAGTGGTCAGAGACACTGTTTAGGCTAGCGTTGAACAAACAGTGCCCGTCAGTTAGATCATAATGATGATAACTTTCTAATCGGAGTGCTATAAATGAGACCTGTGATGCTGCTCGCACAGTTTCAATAAATACAGTTCATTGCCAAGAAAGCAGTTTCTAGCTGCCTTGCAGATAACGGTAGTTTACTTCAGTTTAGACTGATTTACCAAGTTTACAAGCGCACTGGCGGGTGCTTGACGCAATTTATGTTAGCCAAGCATACCCTAAGTACTTCTGCGTAATGCATACTCTGTTACCGAGTTGGACCGGTTTAATTCAAACGTATCCAACAGACTTCTGGATGTGTAAAAGAGCTGCTACAAGTATTGATTTGGCTTTGATTTAACAAACTCCTGCAGGCTATTATGAAAAATTCCTGCTCAAATTATGTGCACTACTTACGTTTTACACGGCAAATTGGTTAGTTAATCTTTTCTTTTGCTTGGTTGTATTGGAGCTTGATCATTGTATAATATATATTACATATGTTTGGATTGCAGGATAAAGCAAAAAAACGTGGAAAATTTCAAGCAAAATTT
>JASANE010027576.1:0-46284 GCA_030248225.1 Trileptium ribeirensis
TTGATAATCCGACACTAAACACTCAGGGCTTGTCGGAACCCTGTGGGGGCCACATAGGTCACTGCTCTAACACGGAGCATACCGTGAACTTAACTAGGCAAATCGTCTTGAGCTTCAAATTTCTAGGGACCTTTTTATGTCTAATTTCAAAACTCACTACACTAAAACAGAATTTAACAACTTCCGATGAGTCTAAGATAGGGAATAGCGGCTAGGCTCCATGACCTGCGAGCAGGTGTCGGTGCTAGCCTCCCTGGGGGACCTCAGAAATCATACCCGATACTAGACACGTGCGCAACCCTTCGGGCGGGGTCCGAACACACCCCGTGAAGCGCGCCTGCGGCCTGCTAAGCTCCGTAGCTTCTTGGGTCTGACCAAGAATAGGTTCAAAATTCAGCTTTCACGGTCCACCCTTGAGGTTACGATAGCCGGGGTCGTATGGGCATGGTGTTAGGAAGTTGCGCCATGCAGCTGCGTCACCGGTTATTACATAACAACTTGCATTGTTTGCCGTTATAAATTTTTCATATTGCTTTCTTTTATCTGACTAAAATTGGAAACGCTTTCAAACTGATACGGGTGAACAATTTTGTTGCATTATACTTCTTGGTGACATATTTTATTGCAGCCTACAATGCCTGAACCAAAAGCCTCACCGTTCAAATCGTCAGTAATTACAATGTATTCGTAATATAAAGAGTGCATTAACGAAGAGTATGACACTACCCTGCACTCACGTATTAGCTCGTATTCGATGACACGAGCGTTTTCGGCCTGACCCCCAGTTTCTGAGGGCGTAGGTCGGACCCCCCCAGTTTTTTTTGGGGGGGGGTCGGTTGGACCCCCCAATTTTTGGGGGATCGGTTTATCAGCAGCAAGCTTATGAACCGACCACCAGCAATTGGGGGCCCGCCCTACCCCCCTCCCAAAAAAACTGGGGGGTCCGACGTACCCCCCAGAAACTAGGGGGGGGGGGCCGAAAACATAAAACACGGGCTAACATATGAGTGCAGGGAAGTGTCATACTCTTCCCTAATGCACTATTGGTAATATTATTTACACGCAGTTAACCATCGTGTGAAATGTATTGCAGGAGATATGGAGCTAGATTTAATTCGAATGAGTGAAAGAAACATTTAATATTGCATTGTTATTTTGATATAGACTAAATTTAACTCACAAAGGACATATCTTATACATATATGTGAATATATATATATTTATATATAATTTATATAAACACACTTTAGTAGTAGTATAATAGTATAAACCATACATCCTAAACTTGCGAAATCACGGAGTGGTTGGCCGGATCCCGGGCGGTTTCGGGCTCCCATAGAGGTTCGAGTTTGAGGGGTACATTCGGTGCAGCGAAAAGTCCCTATCGGTTCGTCCCCTGCGGCACCACTAATAAAAGTCGAATAAACATGCAATTGGCACTAGGTGACAATCCGGGTTATTATGCCGAAGCATTGTGTGTAGGCTGGCCATGATGATTGCCCATTACACCACCCATCGTCTTATCCGCCTAGACCACAGTCTAGTACCTGTTTAACGCATAGGTACTGCGAAGCAATTGTGGCTGAGTCCCTTGCCCAAGAGAGCGATCACTGGACTCGAACTCCTGACTTCACGATATATGCAAGTAGATACGCAAATATGAGCAGGCAGCATGTGTACGCATAAACTTATGTTGCTACAACATAAATATATATAATTCGACCGCTTTGCTGTTGTTAATTAGAAGCGGATATCATTACAGCAGCAACACCACTTGGTTGTGGTACTAAGGAAGCTATGATATAATAACATAATACCATCCACAGTGGCGCTTCCATGCGACATGGTCGCTCTGATAGCTTATGGTTTAAGCTTCACTCGCCGCTAGTATATATGTGGTAATTTGCCGCAATTGAAAGTAGTGCAGATCAACACTCATGCAGCTATGAACCTACTCATGTATTAGACGTTCCGTGGGACCGTTGGGTCACCAATGTCACTTGTTTTTTATAAATGTTCGCGACACTCGTCCATGTAAATTAAGACTGTTAATTCAGTGGCTTGTGGTACATGGAACTAGTTACAAACACGAAAATTTTTGAACATTGTATCACACATTGTTGCGAGACACAAATGTTCAGAAAGCTTATCATGTCTAGATTTATTGAAATTTGTGGTATACCGATTGTAAAAGCTAAAAGACGAAATATATGTGATTTTGCATATAGTTTCGCCCTATAGTAGTTGTGCTATAAAGTATATATAGCACTATGGCTAAGTCAACAACTACATGCGTATTCCAATATAGGACATATGTGTCATAAATATTTATTGTAACTGAAGCAATCATTAAACAATAGATAACAGCAAAATTTATATTAAATTTCACCAAAAGGATTGGATTGTTTCTGGTGGAGAAATTGTTATAATATTTATTTTGTGAGCTCTTTTTTTTAAATGTACTATTAATGTTTGAACCAAATTGCAGCAACCAATCCCATGGTATAAGCAACAGTAACTCAGTCGGTAATGCCTTGATGCAAAATATGTGGTTGTCACACCATTATTGTCTCGTGAAGGTGTTTATCTTTGTATATTATTTTCGTTACTTCAGACAAGTTGATTTATGAAACATACATTGTAAAACTCTGATCCATTTACCCTTTATTAGGTAATATATCACAATAGCTTACTTCAAGCTGACTTTGGCCTGTTATAAGTGTTTTGTTCAACCACTGCATACAAAGAAAAAGATATTGTACAAATAGTTTTACTTCTATTTTTCATTCTATGAGGGTCTTGTGCATGAAAGAGGTAACCGCTACCCCTATAAGTATGCATAGTAAACGTGCAACGATAATAATACCTTTAAAGACAAGTGCAAGTGATTTATATCTGGTAGGATCTGTAACACTTTACATAATTCGATTTCAGTTTCTTGAATCAAAGCAGCTCGAAGAATACGAATTTGTTAGGGACGATTTGGGTCAGCGTGGACTTTCCAGCAATGTTTGTGGAATGTGCAGTTTTAAAATGAGATGTCGAAATCGAAAGCCGAACACAAATGTCAACTCTATATTTTGTTCGTAAGTACGTAATACATGGATACATACTATTCTTAGATTTATGCTAAAGTAGCTATTTTATTGCCTTTTATGCCGAGAGGACAAATTAATATGAATCGAAGTTATACTTTTTTGCTTCAATGCTCAATCTGCTTCCGTTTTAGAGAACAACAATGGACTGCCACCACGTAGAAATATGGATGCTTGAAGCTCGGTAAGCTTGGGTAAGATGGTTCTATGCAAACGGTATTTAAATTTTTTTACGGGCTATTGTTTTGAAATGCCGTATGTGTGAGATTAATATAATCAAGGCTTCATTAATAAACATTTAGTATATAACAGCATTACACTCGGTCATATATGTATGTCCCACATACGATTATATTGTCGTACTCCGGCTTACACCAAGTATTACAAGATGTCTGAGAGTATATCAAAGGATTATTGGAGGCATAGTCCAGTGATTCCCAGGGTTTTGGGGTTGTCGACTACCCTTTCTCAGGGGATCGTGGTGTCACGTGTTACGCTATGGAACACTGACGTGTATTTGTTTGATTCCCACTGAAACATCGGACAGTACTGAATTATCCCTAGTAAACCCCAATGGGGTTACCACCAAACATTCTTTTGGCGAACGATAATCAAAAAACGACCAATTATTCGTATGTGGTGGAGCATAGAATATATTTTACATTCATATGAGTATGACAGAGTGTCCCTACTCTTGTACGTAATTTTCGTATTAAACACTTGATAAGTAACAAAACCTGAAACTACAGTTTAAATCTAAGTTATTTTCAGTCCAAACGAGCGTCAAATATCTCCCGATATTAACTGCGATTCCCTTACACCATGTACGCTTGATCCTTATCTTAAAAGCGACGGTAGTTTATGTAGTCCACCTGCAATTTCTGGAATCTCATTCGTGCGTAATTCCGCATCAAGTATTGGGACTATGACAAGCATTCTCGGCGAACATCTTCCATTCAGCCGCGATATTGCAGGAATTCCAAGACGGCTTTCTTTTAATCGTAACGATAACAGTAGCGAAAATATGAAACAAACTAGGAACATCTCGTTCATTGAATCATTGGAAACAATCGCTAGAAATGCACATATGGATACTATTCACGAATGGAACTGTATATGGTGAGTCGATATGATTTGAACTAGCTACGACAGGTTTTTATGGTCCGTTTAATTTCAATATGTAAAGAGTATATAATTAGGTTACCAACCTCCCACGATTTGGAGCTATTGCTTTATGCATACACCTCCGGCAGTAGTAGTAGTGTCGGAATTGCGCAAATTTCAACATGAAAATATATATATATTAAATCGAATAGCTTCCCCAAATCATCTAATTATTAAATTTAGCAGCAAATGATTATAATAAATTTAGGTTTTGTTAAAATATAAAAGACACCATGTGCGTTAAATGTGAGAATTTTCCGCAAGGCTTCAGGTTTCGAGTAAGCAGCCCTGCTTCGCAATCATTTCTAAAGCAGAGTACAGTCGGTTTTGCAAATAAGCTCGTACCGGTCAGGCTGGCTCGATTTCTGCATTGCACATGTGGTTTTGACCCATTGTAAACCGTGTAGTGGTAACACCATTGCGGTTAAGGTTTTTCCAATAGGGTTGCATGTAACTTGAGCTGATATTTATAAGAGCAGGTAGCGCGTTGGAGCGCGGGCCGGTAAAGTTTTAGAAAGCACGAAGTCTAATGGAGCGCCGATTCGAAGGAGGCCGGCCGAAGGGTTAACGATCGACCAACGGGTCACCGGCTGGCGACAGCCAATGGATGCCCAACTGCAAAAAAAGCTTCTATTAATACGACACGAATCTAATTTTCGTATATGCTACTTCAGTATTTGTTTGAAAATTTGCTCGATTTACATATGCTTTTACAATACAACGGCTATAGTGCCGAATCCTACACCTAGGTATAAAGCTTTATAGACTGTAGACATTTAGTGTTGGGCGATCGCTGGTTTTAAGGTCCATCATGTATCTGACACATAACATTATATTTAAATATGATTATGCGAGAGTAAACTTAACCCACGCCCATCAATAATCCTATTTTGCTATTTCGGTTAAAAATTTGTTTCTGAACGTTTTTTGGTAAACCATAATCCGGTGCAAAACTGTTCGCGAACACAACGCTCTGTGATAGTAATCCGGTAAATTTGTGTTCGCGAAAATTCATGGAAAATTACCGAATATTTTGCGAACGAAAATCTACCGGATTTGGATTCGCTGAATTTGTTCGCGAACACTGTAACCTAAATCACATGAACGATTGATTTGTGACGTCAGTATTACGTTAAATTTGTTCGCGAACACAGACAAATACGAATCAGAAGCTGATAGGCGTTCGATAACAGTTTTCACTACAAATTCAAAATCGTCAAAATTCTGTTCGAACACAAGCTGCAATTTTTGGTGCTTGTTTCTGATTTTGCCAATTTTCTGTTATCGAAAAGTCGATGAAATTTCCGCATTTGTTTCGTAACAACGGTTTGCGCTTCGCTATCGACTTTTACAAAATAGGATAGTCGATGGGCGCATCATAAGTTTACTCGCGCATTAGACAGTAGACACTAGACTAGATCGTATAAAGTCCATGCACGTAGGTAATTAGCGATTACATAGACAAGTTTCGGTAGCCTAGTTTATATTACTTGCTTTATATAAGTGCAGTAAACATAGACTGTGGTCGACTAACCTACGGCCCACAGTTGGGTTTTATTCGGTTATACCTTCTGCTCGAAAATGGTCAATTTTGAAGTTACAGGGATAATTTTGGTACCGTGCGGCTCATCTCGACAAGCCAGTTCAGAAAGTAAGTATTCATTTTGACCGGTTTCATGACAATTTTTTTCGATTATTGGGTTTCCAATCCTCTTGGGACTCAAAGTTTTCGAAAAAACTTTTCCCGATAAGTGTATAACTTTATATATCATTCGAACGACATTGATCAGCTCAAATCATCATCGGTAATATTTATGACTACATTTTTTCTGATTTTCTGAATTCCCCGTCTCCCCATGGTACCCAAAATTTTGGAGAACAATTTTATCGATAAATATATAATTTTGTATGTCATTCGAACCGCTTTGTTGAGTGGAAAGTTGCTAAAATTAATTCAGTCGGTTCATTGGTAGCCAGTTAGGCAAAGCTTAAGCTTTCTTTAACTTAAATCGTTAAACAATGAACCGATTGAACTAATTTTAGCAACATTCGACTCACCAAAGCGGTTCGAAAAATTATATATTTATCGAGAAAATTGTTCTCAAAAATCTTGGGTACCATGAGAGGATGGGGAACCCAAAAAATCGAAAAAAATATAGTCATAAATATTACCAAAATGAGAATTTGCTGAACCGCTTCATCGAGGTGAGTCAAACGGTACCAAAACTTCCTTTCAAATATGACCGCGTTTGGACTGGGGGTATAACCGAGAAGACCCCATAAAATAGCTGACCAACAGCTTTCGCGGCCGTTAATGTTAATGACAGAAAATTGTTAAGGCTCGATGGCTGTTCCGGCCATTAACGGCTGTCCGTTGGGCGTCGGCCGGTCGTTAGCGGACGATCCGGACAATCTTCGGCAGGCCAACCGCCAAAACGGACGGCGCGGCCGACGGCTTTCATCATATTTGCTCAATACTACTGTTAGGTAGGTATGTTATCAACTGTACCTTTAGTCCATGCATCATAATAAATTATATATATGTACATAATCCGCTTCTACCAGTAGCATAATCAACCAAGTAAAATAAGTGTCTTGAAGGAGTGTCATAAGTTTAATATACCTAAGGTAGGACAGAATTAGCCATGCTTGTGGTCAAATTTCTCTCCGTGTGTGACGTTTCATTCACAGTATACATAACGTACGTTTGTTAGAAATGCTTTGTTGCTAGCAGAATATAATCCATCCAGCAAGCAGATAGCACTTCTATACCAATACGTTGTGTTCTAGTGCAGAGGTGCAACAAATATAGACTAGAGTTGGGCACCGGCCGATTTGGCCGTGAAATTTTGTGGCCACACGACGGCTGCCCTGCGAGTCAGTAAAACGGCCGGCTTAACAAAAGCCGGCCTGAAAAATGACCGGCCATCCATTTTTTGGCTGGTATCCAACTGTGCGACCTCTTCAACATTAATTTTGCTAAATTTTTGTGATATTATTCAAAATATTTTTTTGTGCTGATTATGCACAAAATTGTATTCATACACTGCACATTTACGTGTAAAACCACAATGCTCTTTACGCTACAGTTCTTATTACAGTGTAACTGTAATAACAAATATTTAATCTGTGCCAAGCAGGATCGAAAACATCTTATATTTCAGAACGAAGCCTACAGCGAACACAGCTACCTGGCGGCCCTTAATGCTTAAAGGAATAAGTGTAAATCAGATATTGCTCAACGTTGTCTTTATTAGCATTTTTGTTAAATAAACGTTGTAAGAACCGAGACCTTTTTAGTCGGTAGGCGGACTCCAGATGCCGCTTTCAAAAGTATCCCGACATATTTCCCCTTTATATAATATAATAGGTGCAAATACAATCGCCCAAATTTGACCACATTCCTACCAACAAGTCTGTTTTGTCTGTTTCTAAAACATGTGCGCCAGTACACCAATACACTACTACGGATTACTTCCAAACATGTAAATTTTATGACTGCATGATAATCAAACACTAATATATTTTTATGTACTATTCGAACCGCATTGACAACCTGAGTCGAATAGTGATAAAATCAGTGTAATCGGTTTACTGGTTAGCGACTTAAGCTTAGCGTAAGCTCAGTCTTAGTAGTGTTAGGTACCGGCCGAAGTTTTCTTTGGCCGGCCTGTTGTGAAATTTAACGACCGACCACGGGCCACTTGGGCCCCAGTCGAGCCGGAAAGACGGCCGCCTGGTATAACGGCCGGTCGGAATTCCGGCCGGCCCACCCGGAAGCCGGTGGCAGCGTCGACGCTAGGCAGTAAAGGCCGGCTGCCGGATTTTCAGGCCTGTACTCAACCCTAATTTAATCTACTAAATTAGGTTTTCGGAGAGGATCAATTTTGCCTGTTATATATAAATTGATAACTGTGTACAAATACCACTAATTTCGGCGAAACAACCGGCCGTATTCACATGAAGTGTGGATAATGCTGCGCTTGACCCACTATGAAACCCGGCAACGTACAGTCCAGTCACACTTGTGCAAAACCCAAACGTTTCATATAAATCGTAAAACATTCTAAACATTAGTAAACTAATGTGGATCATATTTTTACATGACAGTTTATTCATGATTTCAAACTTAAAACACAATTTCAAGCAATGTGTGCCAATATTACGTCCCAAATTTTATATGGGTATTTTCTTCAAGTTATACTAAATTCTACAAGTTTTTAAGCCCTATGAAGTCGTACAGTCGTGTACCTGGTCATGATCCACTTTAGGGATATGTTCCTCAAGTGAATAAGCACGTGTCCAAGGCAGATCATCCGTATCCTTAATGTAAATCACTGGTAATAGCTAAAAGTATATCAAGTGAAATCATTCAAATTTACCTAAATATAAAATAACCAATAAACATTTCCATTCAACTGACTGAATGATATAAATAAACAGAATTTTCGAGGATCACCTGACACTGTAGGTGCAATTTTGAAATTTCTATGTAAAGCCGTATATTGAGTATTTATAAATGCCTCAAATATGTAAGCTGAAGTATACATGAATTGTTAAAATTGGCCCCAACTACTGCCGGAACATCTCGAATTATAACAGGTAGCAGTAAGTAGCTGCTTATTGCTAATAAATTTCTAGTTCTTGTCTTCTGATTATCTGGTGAATGAGGTTATTGTAGAGATGTTAGAATCTATTACGCGTGCTCTATATGACATTTCGCACTGCGAATATTGAACCAAATTGGCTTTCTAATTATCGTGTTTTATGAGCAATATGTAAAGAACAAAATTCGCATTATTTTTCGGACTAATGACCATTGTTTAACCAACTCCTCGTGGCACAAGAGACTCTCAAGACTACAAAATATTATCTATTAAAAATTCAGCTCAATTTTAAAAGAAGCAGTGTCCAGGATAAGCTCATAACTCAACCGTAACCCGTAGAAAATATAAGTATATATATAGATATATTTACTTATATCAAGACTGCGAACATAGAGAGAAATTTTTGTGGCTGGCCATCCACACGCAATTTTAGGTACCTACTTAAATTTGATGCATCATAGTGTATATAGTTCACTATTCATACGCACGACCGAAATGTGAAATTAATAGTAATTTCAGGAGCAATTCCCATGGCAAATGTCTGTGTTGCTGTGGATCGTATTTGCCTGACAAACACAGTTTTCAATGCAATGAGTCCAGGCTTTCACTTATCGAATGGTTCATTGACCAATTCAGTCAAGTCAACAAATCTAACAGTTAGCAATTTGCTGTACCCAGCACTGTATCCAATTCGTGGTTTATACAAAGCTTCATACTAGATCTCTGTTAAGTCAAATTAAATGGTTGATTACTCTGCGCTCCTAATCTCAAGGCGCCTCAACAAAATAAACATAATTAGCTTGTTATGAACATTTACATTAACAATATAGCTCACGGAATTTCAAATTTTATTTTGTAACTGACTGACTAATACATCTAAGTATTTTTGAAACGGAGCGAGAAAAACAAGCGGAGTTTCAAAGTAGGGCCCTAGGGGCAAATATCTTGAAAATTTTTTGTGTTTTCGTCACGCATAACTAATGTTCAGGTGGATATATTTCGATAATTTTTTATTCGATATAAAAATGATGAGCACGTGCCTTTTTGTTGAACGCGAACAGTTCCAACCCCAAGTTTGGGGTCAAAATGACAAGAAAAACGGATTTTAAGTATTCTTTACGAATTCTGGATATACTGTTACTTCGATTTCCGTAACATACATATACTGTCTTGAGGTGTTAAGTAGAGTTTTCATTCCCATTACATGAAAGCCATCTTTGGATCGACAACTCCATCGCACTTTACAGCACAAATACTTCAAAAATAGTACAATCTTAAGTAAACTCATTATAAATATGAACCTATCAAAAGGAATTAAAATTGAGCATCTAGACTACAAATTCCAATACAAGCGTGCTCTCCTATGATAAAGACGAATCGACGGCGTCATCAAGGAATCTCTAATTATGATACTCAATACCTTTACCATTGAATTTATCTTAGATAATACCAGATGTTTAATTTAGCAGGAAAGAAGATTTCGACTTTGTATTTCTTGGACTCAAAGATAACTTTAGCCGCATGCTATGTTTAGTTGTAGGCAAGGGTAGGCGTCATTTAGGAATAAAATATAGATTGTGGCAGATACTACATTAACCAACTAATGTTCTCTGTTACCGAGCAGGCAATACCGAAGATTGCAGTGCGTTCTGTATCGCGGTGATGCGTTATTTTTGATTATGCGTGCCTTATTTCGCTCGCTTTGCAAGAACCGTTAAAGCATCTCATTGAATGGTCATTCTAATGTTTTCTCTTGATGGCGAGTTTAATACTGTTCGTGCATGCAAACAGTGGGCCATAACATCTTTAAGGCTTCCCAACAAGAAAATTATCAAGAAAACTTAAGATTGCAACCCACAAAATTGGAATTTGTGATGAATATTTTTGAAGCGCGCCATCAAGCTGAATCGAATGGGTCTAAAATTACAGTTGTATCTTCAAAACTGACTAAATTAGAGTTCGGGTATTCTACAAAAGATCCGACAAACGTGCTCTACTACGCTGTAAATCTAAATCTACGTTTCTGTATTAAAGGTGCGTTCACATGTTTAGATTTTTTGCATAAAATTAGTATGTGATTTGCAATGTAAAAATGTGGCAAATCGCGACATTTTTTGTAAAATTTTAAAATAAAAATTTTCAAGTTATCTTCTTCGTCGGTGTGAATGGCTAAAGTGATGCGCTAGAAAACCTTCATCAGTGTTAACACATTCAACTTAGCCAAAAATACAAAAAAATGCTTTCAAAATTTGAGTTCAAATTTTGATCAAAAAGTTTGCACGTGGGAACACACTTTAAGAGACGAAAGAACTAGCGCGAGTAACAACCTTAAACATTTTTGTATATAACAATTTTCCGACGGTAGTCTTAGTTGTGTTTAAAATAAGTGTATAAGTGAGCTAGAAAAACCAACTAACCATGCAGAACGTATATAATAGCAAAATGTAGTTTACAAATAAATAACTAAAATGAATCAAAATCAATGTTTTTGTTTAGAATTTAGCAATCGTAAATTAACAGGATATGCTAACCTCTATGATAGTTCGTGACGGATAAATCGAAATAAACATACATTTTCAACTGGCTTAAAATTCAATTCAACGCTTCATACGATGCTCAACAATATTATTTAAAGAACATACTATATATACTAAAATATACACTGTTCAGTCTGCTTTATTAGCGACTTTTATTTGTTGTTTTTCGCGTGATGGCAGTCGAATCCTGAAAAGATGAGCAAAAGTACAACAGAACACATATTGTCGTTAGTACAGTAAAGAACAATGGTCTTGGAGCTGTATTTAATTATATATGTATGTAGAAGTTTAATAGTGAATAAATGTTGCTCGCAATACACCCATTTAAAACCCGACAAGCAAAAATCAATAACGAAAAGTTCGCTGAAGCTATAATCCCAGAATACAGTAGTAGACGGTGAGATTTGTCGAACTACTAAAATTACACTGTAATCTCCAGTGGTTGTGAATATGTAGCTACCGTACAGCACCAAAAACTTAAATTTAACAATTATTCGTTGGTGCATTCAGTGTTTGATAATCCAAGAATCAGATTCACGGTTTTACAAGCATGCCGATATTTCTTGTAAAGACAAGACACCATTATATTACAATACGTGCATACGTTTCCATTGCAAAAATAGCAAAAGGTTAAAATAGATTAAATGGTCCCAAAAGACAAACCGAATATCTTAAGACCTTTTTACGAACTGGAATTGAAATCGTTTGAGCGTGCCAGTCTAAGGTAGTACGCCTACAAGAAATAACGGTTACTTCAATACTTAGTGATTTTTTGAAGTTACCTTATGGCTGTGATATATTTTAATAGCGGGTAATGTCGAATATTTGATACCTTTTTATCGAATATTCTTGTATTTCGAGTTACCAGCTGTATCAAGAGCGCATCTAAAAGACTATGATTGTTGTCAGCACTGTTATGAGATCATATACCGCTGACTGCTAAGTTGAGCTAGAAATTTCATACCTCTCACTACACATACCCAGTATCATCTAGATCGATCTGTTTAGTCGTCATGTATTTAGGAAATCCAAATCCGACTTCAGTACAAATACGCACTGGATATCATCAAACTTGGCGGTTAGATGAAATGTACCCATACCCAAAACAATGAGTTAAGCCCAAGATCCACGCAACATTAAACAAGTCAAAACATAAAGAGTATGAAGAAATTGCGGTGCCTTCTCCGCTATAGCACTTCGTAGTAAAATTACAAATATGCATCTATAGATTGAAATAGATGAAAATAATAGAATGCCTATCCATATTACCAATAAATTTGGCTATAGCAAACGCCGTGACATGGTGATGCGGCAATAGTCTAGGTGAAAGTTACCATACACTTTTTAATTGAAAAAAATAGCTACCAAATCGAATATGTATTTATTATTAGACTTTTACCCTTTGTTGTAACTAACGAACGATCCCGAAACGAAACTGTTGTCTCGAAGTGCTTTTATGAGTGGTTCGATAGAATCTTCAGCGCTGGGAAATCGTCCGCTATCGAGAACATCTAACATGAAGGAAAACATCGAAATTTTAACAAGCGCGCATATTTCAAAATATTAAAGATGTTATTATAATTGAAATTGGGTAACATGGTAGTGGCGTCGCAGAAAAAGAAAATACGTACTACATGGTCGCACAAATTTGATATCAATTCGAATAAACAAATAAGCAGTCAACAAAATCTTTCAATCAAAAAATTTAAAAAGAAGAATGACGTAAAATCGTTTCCAATAAGAGTAAATAGTTTAATGCGTCAAATAACCACCAAATACATCAGATGCTAATACAGAATCATAGGGGCACACTCACATTTCGTGAGCAATTAACAGAATTTTCCTAATTTCTGCGCGTACACCATATTTTCCAATTTAGCGCAGGCATTGTTTCTGTACGTAATATAACTCACAGTAGGAATTTTAGTGCAATTTGACAAAATCCTTTAGGCTACGCGCAGATTACACACTATCCAACTACATGGAGTCAAATATATTTACAGTATTGCATTTTATAACTTGATTATAAACCCACACGTATTACCTTTCAAACCGGAACAAACATGAGTAATGAGCAATGTTTGATAAAACGGACAAATAGGAAAGCATAAGCAAAACAAGCAAACAGCAGCACACATACGCCAAACCACAAACTCAGTTAACACTACAATTAACAATGTGCATTGTGGCAATTTGGCTCCATTCAGAATGAAAGGATTAAAGCTTCCAAATTTTAGCTTCTCAAAATTTCAGCATTTTACGATAAAGTTAAGAACATTTTATCTTACGAAACATGGAAAACAGCTTTAGGCATTCCAGGGTAGCACTGAAATTCACAAGGTTTTGCTCTATTAGTATGAGGTTTTCCGATGAGATTACTTGTATGATACAGCAACTAAGGCCACGTCTCAATCATTTCTGTGTGCCCATTACTGAGTGAATTATATATAATTTCATCGATTAGAAATAAAAGGATTGGAATTTATGAATTTTTTTATCGGGCTCAAATTCTTTTTACTTTTTGTCAGATTTCATATAAATAAGTTTTCACTACATAGCCTGGTCGTAATGTGGTCATACTGGTGTGCTCTGTAAGTTCAGTTCTGGAGACCGCACTGTTAACAAAGCTGGCGCATATATGCCAATGTAGCAGACTTATCCAGTCACATTTAAAATGAAACAAATTCGTTACCCCAACCTTTCCCTGTAAAACTGAAATTACTAAATTTACAGCACTCCGCATGCGGTCATAAAAACATGGTAAAACCAACCTTAGAGTGTTCATGTCGTGGAGTGCTCAAACGTGATTCATCTCGATTTTCCAATAACATTTAATAACAAAGCAGTGCTGCAGGAACACGTTTAGTACTGTGTTTTGGCAAGTATAGTAGACTAATATCCTGTTACCATATGGCAGCTCTACAGTAACTTTATAATGTACGAAATACTCAGTTGGTTGCGTTCCCTGGGTTGGTCGCCCATTGTTAACCGTTCCCGCGGTAACGAACCTTTATCAGCCGAGAAGTAACGTAGGCATATCTCAGTGGTTAGCGAAAATTGGATGACTTCGGGCAAAATTTAAGGCAAAATCAAACGTCCAACGCCGTTTGAAGTATAATGCAGCAAAGGGAGGGATTTCTATTTCGTATTACACCAAGAAAAATCCTATCAAGTAATGTAAATCTATTCTACAATTTACACTGTATAACAGTACAATGCAAAGCGCTAATTATCGCTGTACACAGAGTCACAGGACAGTTGTAGCATGGTTTTTGCATTGTTTTTATCGATATTTACATAAAAGCGTGCTGCTTAGTCGTTGGGACTATGATATGCCTGTTTTCGGCATGCGGTAAATCTTTCAAGAAATTCTATTTCTCTTATATATATGTATATCGCTTTACATTCTCTATGTGCAGAACGATGTTAAATTATATTGTTTGTAGTTACAATCACCAATGGATGAACAGATTAACCTTTGCTCCATTGCCATTTATCTTGAGAGAAAGTATGCTCGTTAATTTCCCGCATCATATCGGTCGGGATCGGACCAGGGCTGTACGTCATAACGCGTAGCAACGGATCCTCTTCAGCAAGTGTTTGAAAAAACAGCTCACGTGCAGCTTTGCCTAAAACCAAGAATTGCAACTCGTTACTTTTACATAATGTTATAGCACAAAAATAATATTATAGCTATTCATAGTCAATTTTGTATGGCATGCCATTAAATAAATGCACACTATAAAGAAGTTAAAAATTACCAGCACAATATAAGCCTAATCCAGGATATCCTCGAAACGCACATCCTGAGCTAATTCCAATTACAACTGTGCGACATTTGGATGCACTGGATTTCGATGGTGGGAATGTTTGTAGAAACACGTTGTTTAAAATAAAACATGACGTCAAATTAAGTTCCCAATACGAGAGGAATTGTTGACGCTCCAATATTTCAGCTAAAGGTTTATCGATTGTACCGACAGTTCCGGCGTTATGAATGATCATTGCAACCTGTAAAATCATAGAAACATAAATTACATTCATACATATGTATGTGAGCAGGAAAATTGATAAGATGACGATATTATGAATCAATACATTTTAAATATATTATGTATGCGATTCAGTGAAAAGCGTTACATGCATAGAACGATACATGATGCGCACATCTGTTGTTTGTGGGCAATTTAATGCCCTGCTTCCGAAAAATTGTTTTAAGAAATTCTCGATAAACATTTCTGTAGCTTATGTAAGAATCTTTCTGTAGAAGAGGGAGTGCAAAAGTTTAGGCTTTGGCGATGACATTATAATGAAATCTAAAGTGTTGCAATATCGGCCTTATCAATTTCATGCCGGAACTAAATTGTGTACTAAGCTATGTTTGACCAATTAAAGCTGGCGCCACGGGTTTATATATGTGATCCATATATATCAGTGCCAAAGCTTACCATGTAAAATTTTGAAATAATAGTAGCCATATCGATGTCCGTAATAAACACAGACTCAAAAATATATCTGGTGTGCGCTGAGTGCAAGTTTTCCAAAGAACGATGATTTAGCTCTATGCACTACCTCAAATTCTTCATTGTTACGGTATTCGATCAGTGCTTCCTTCAGCTGTTGTGGTTTTGCCGGAGTTGCTAAATCCATCTTCCAAATATGAGCTTTTAATGTCGATGGCAGACACGATTTTAGCTGAGACAATTTTTCTTCATCTCGTGACACGAGGACAATGGTTGAATCTAGTATACAATAAAGTATGAACTGTATTTGAGAACAAGCCAAGCTGAGAAACTAATGTTATTATATCGTTATCAACAGGTTACAGTTGCTCCGACGTAAATCAAACTCTAAATGTATTGAAACCAGCGTAACTTGTACGATTTCATTATCGCTTCCGAAGATTATTATAATTATCAAATAAAACACATAACAGATAACTAAAAATAGTATATTGCTACGTAGCATATTTCCTTAAAATTTCAACGATCTTTAAACTAAAGTTAAAAGCATAAACAATATAAATGTTTTATACTAAAAATTTTGTTTTGAATTTCCACAAAGATATTAAGTAAGATCATTAAATAACGTAAGAGTTATTTTGGTTTGCCGTTGATTCTTTTATAAATAGACATCATGTTAGTATTGTTCTCCAATTTCTAAAGCACACACAACCTAGAAACAGATCTGCTCTATATTAAAAACCGTGAAAAAACAATTGACCAACTACCGATGGTACGTGATGTTACCAAAATGTTAGCTCCGCGAGTAAAGAATATTTTGCCGTTTGCAAACTTTGGATAGTCATAGGCATCGTGTCGTATTACAGTATTCATGAGTCAGTTTCAATCTAGCTTAGGAATATATCGCCATTAATATAGTGTTTGTTTGTTTATATGTTCGCAAATATCATCAAAAAGGATACAAGACAGTTCAAAGTATTGAAACGCAGTTCTCAAGATAAGCCGCATTCTTTTGTAAAACACACCATTTTCTTGACCTTCTTTCATGCGACGAATCTAATCAAATTCTTTTCACTAAAAGTCAAAGCCCCTTTCCAAGAATTTTAAACATCATGATACAACCAAGTTAATATGGTGTCCTAAGAAAAGCAAAAAAGTTACGTAATAAACTGTGTAGTTCTAGCAGCATTATGTGAAACACATAAATAAAACTGCTTTATGTTGGATAAATTTTAGTGCAGTATGCGTTTCCTGTTTCTAAACTTTTGTAGAAACATTACTAGGAATAAAAACCAAACGTTTCGAAGAATATACGGGCTTGGAACGTAGATAATCATACAATACATTTGAGAGTAAACAACAATTATGCCAGAGGCGCAGATCTATTTCGTAGAGTGCGGAACAAACACTACTTAAGGTTATTTTTGATGTTAGACTAGAACAAAATAAAAATTGAGGGATTGGGTCAGGACTTTACATCTATAGTAAGGGTTACTCGCGCAGTCTGAAAATGTGGGGGGAAGCATCGGGATCCCATTGTACCATCATTCTGCACCCATGATCATTGTAGTTACATAAGTATATTATAGCAAAAACGACTTTACCAGTAGCAACAAGTTTAGCCAAACGCAGTGCAATCGCCCGTCCAAGACCGCGACTGGCACCTGTTATTAGAAGAAATGTTTTCCTGTCCAGCAGCGACATTCCGTTTAAAAATCTACCGGTATAACATTTACAGAAGAGGAACAAAATATGACATGTTCATTGTCTATAAACTAGAAATAAAATTATATATATTTTCCTAAGTCCAGTTCAGTGATTTCAGCCCATTCTGTGCAGACATTCATATAATTCGTGAAGCAAAAAGCTAAATTTTGTAAATTGCATTATATATAAATGCAATGCGGTATATAAGTGTAACAGGTCCGTTCCGGCCCCGTTACAAGCGTTTTCATGATTTCAGCTCCAGAATCATACAGAACCACGTTGCAAAATAGACTGAGTAAGCATGGTTCGTTTTATAATGTATGTATCATTTATGGTTCTTTTTATAAAGGTGTTGTGAAAAAAGCCGTATATATCATTTATGGTTCCTTTTATAAAAATGTTGTGAACTATGCCGTATATATCGTTTATGGTTCCTTTTATAAAAATGTTGTCAACTATGCCGTATGTATCATTTATGGTTCTTTTTATAAAAATGTTGTGAACTATGCCGTATATATCATTTATGGTTCCTTTTATAAAAATGTTGTAAATCATGCCGTATATATCATTTATGGTTCCTTTTATAAAAATGTTGTGAATTATGCCGTATATCATTTGTGGTTCCTTTTACGAAAAGGTTGTGTATTATGCCGACATTATGCTTGTCGAATTCTTACCGAGACGAGTGTTGTTATTTGACGGAATTAGAGAGAATTAAGCTGTTTCAACCAACGCGTAAGACTGAACATGGATCCCCTACCGACAGAAACAAGGAATTGCGCCGAACCCCAATCAGCCGCTACTATACGTTAAAAGTTTGATGGTTATGACCGTCCGGGAATAGGAGGCCCCTGGCTGCACGTTCAAGTTAACAAGTTTATTAAGACAGAATCAAAAAATATTAAGTCTACTTGGTTTTAGCTGCCTATTAAGCAATGTTCACAACCAACTAACTTTACACGTACGGTGGCTATATTTGATGGCCCGCAGCCGTCTAAAGCAGTATCCTCCGGGAATAACCGGAGCGGGCTGATAGAACATTTTGGGGGCTCTTGTTGGACACTAGAATCGCCTCGGACAGTGCCCGAACCTCGCTCCTAACGTGTAGAGACAATCGCTACTTACGCTAAGTTGGATTGTCAAAGCAGTATCCGGACTGTTACTTTCCACATATTTATGACAGACTATATAAATATATATGTGTGTGTACCCCTTGGACGACTATTTCAGGTGAAATCGCCCCGTTTCCTTAGCTCCCCCGTTGTAACATGTGACTGATGCAAAGCCCCACCTTTTTCGTCCTCGTTGTGCTACCCCACTTTTGAACCGGTGCATGCGACCCCTCGTTTTGTACATAGTGACTAGATGAGTCCAACGACGTGCGCCGGACCCCCGTCCGAATCCCCGCTGACCCGCTGTAGTCACTTAAAGGTGCCTAAATCTCTGTTGTCAACCACTAGTGGGCACTCATCATTCGAGATTTTTTAGATCATTCGAGATTTTTTCTCTCAACTCCAAAATGGGCGAACCGCCCCTCATTGGATTCGCCTCGACGAGACATTTCCAAAAATACCCGGCGGGTCACGGTCCGACGCCCCGTTAGCTCGGGATAGCCGACGAAAGCGCCCCCACCATTGTCGTCTCTCTCCCTGAATGCTATAATTTTAGTACTTTTTTAAACCCTGCCGCTCTGGCAGTGGTATCACCCCTCATTCGAATTGCCGTGTAACGGTGAGTCCGAATGCTCAAAATGTAACGGTGAGTCAAAATGCCCGGCGGGCGTCGTTCCGCCCAACCGTTAAGGCAGGACAGCCCGTTAACGCTCCCCATACTTATATACATCAGAACCCATAGGTGGGTTCCGACCCGCTATTACGTCCTTCCCCCTCGTGTTTGGTACTGATCGACTCCATTCTTTGTCCTGGGACCGAATCTAACCCCAGCCCCTCAAAATCCCCCGGGGTTACCCTTGTCTCGCTTCCCTTCTAACGCCCTCTTCGTGTCCTCGTTGTCCTTTTGTCTTCTTGTCCTCGCTCTCTCTAACCGACTTCTTTGGTCGGTTGTTTTGTTGTTGTTGTTGGCGTGTTGTGAGTTTGTATTTATCCTGAGCGACCTTTCTGTCGCTCAGGACTCCATCATGTCTAATGTGTATAGCGTGAGTATTTGTATGTGTGTAGATATATGTATGTAACATATATATAGAGCTATATATGTAGGGACACAACATAAGAACGGACGGATAAGGACACGACGTACAAAACGAGCTAAAATTTAAGAGTTTTATGGACGGGCAAAGTACGGACGATTAGGACGAACGGGGGGTGATTTTAGGGCCCTGCCGCGGACCCTAGGGGCCTTGGAGTAGGACCCCTGACCGGTTGGGAGCTCGTTGGAGTTTGCCCCGTCTCTGGCCTCGAGACGGGCGTTTTTCCGTCGTCGGTTCCCCCGGCGAGACTTTGAAACACAGGCATTCGCATGAAAATCATAAATTAGCTTGAGTTTTAAAGTGTCCTCATGAGCGAGGGTCACCTTCCAAATTAAATTTAGCTTAATTAGGAGGGCGGCAACTCGAGAACCGCAAAGGGCGAGTCCATAGTCGCCGAGTTGAGATGGGCTGGGAAGAGCAAACAGTCAAAAGTCGAACATATTGTCACGCTAATTGGGACTGAAGAAGGAAATTGCGTGACCCGAAAGTATTTTCGATAGTTTGAATTAAGCTGGGACCGGAAGCAGTTTAAACGTTGTGAGTTTAGGATCCGATTTCGCTGAACATCCGGCGATAATTATGGGAAATTGGGACTTCAGAGTTTGCTTTTCATGAGAAAATCGGGACGAAAATCGCAGATGGTCAAATTCCGAGTTCTCGGAGGGTTCAAATTTGATGTCGGCAAATTTAAATGAAGCCGACTCTCTCTAAGGACATCGACGGCTTACGGTAGCCTTCAAAATTTGAATTTCCGGAAGTGTCCCCAATTGGACACTGAGCAAAAAACCCGAAAAAGTGGGCGCAAGAAATCGCCAACGATTGAACGGTGACAAAACCGCCAGCCTAACATACAGGCAGAAATTTTAAGCCGACGACCAACGCGTCGACTCTTGGAATCAGTTCGATTTCGGCAGCGCGGAGTTCGGTCGACTCTACTGACCGGCTCCGACGCTTTGACTTAGTGTTAAGCTTTCTTCATTGTTTTGATCTTTCTCGTGGTTTTTCGCTTTGTGGTTTGGAATGAGAGTCGATCGATGGAGGACCCGCGCAGACGTCTTTCGTCTCGCGAAGGGGGTCAGCCGATGCTGCCCCGGATCAATGTTCGTAAGTAGTATCACGGATCGGGGGTTTACTTTCCCCGGATGTAACAGTGACAGGCCGTTCATAGGCAGTTAAGTAGGTTCGTTGACAAACCTCCACAAATCGAGTCCCGTTTTGGGCATCCTGAGCGATTGCGCGGGATGGTGACAAATTGTAGGTGATAAAGTGGAAATCCTGCTGATTCCCCGTGGTCTTAGGTAGGGCACAACGAAATGGACGCTTCTCGTCCAGATTTTTACATGGCTTGCTGTTTTTGAGTTAGGGCTATCGAATTTTTCGGAGCTGACCACGGTGAAACTTTCCAATAAAATTCTATGGATTTGCTTGCCTGTTTTTGGGTTGCGGTTCGGGTCTACAAATTTATAGCTTAGTGGATTGTTCAATGCTCATGCCGTGTTTGAGCTTGAACCGAAACGCAGATTAGGGGCGGAGGATTAGACTCCGTCGGGCTTTAGGAAGCCTTTAAAATTTCTTTTATTCTATTGAGCTAAGAAAATTTGGAACACAAAAGACGGATCAAATTCTAGGTTTTGAGTCTTGAGCTTAAGGTGTTTGCCGTTCCCCAAGGAACGTTAGTAATGGCTCATCTCGGTTTTATTTGACTCTTGTTCACAGCATTTAGTCGTGTTCGGATTAATAAAATCTTGTAGGAACATTGCTCCAGCTCTGAGGTAAACATCGTAAGTATCTCAAATAAGCACTCGCTTCACTGTGACGACTGACCGAAAAAATGCTAGGCAACACCCCGTTCCCCAAAATACCCCAGTGCGCGGCCAATAGGGCAAAGCCCCTAGCCGACTCAAAATTCCGTTCGCCCCAGCTGATGCCGCGTACGGACGGTCTGACATTAAAACTTCATTTTGGTGCACTCTGAAATACACCATTAAAATGATCAAACTTGCGAGTGTTCACCATACGGTAGCAACATGGTCGTCTCTCGAGGCCAATGTCTAAAATTGAGCATGGATAAATACGCCGATGGTCGGTGCTATAGCAGTATGCCATAACGCCTTTGCGGGAGGAACATTTCGTGCCTCCGCCGCTAAAATAAAAATTATTTATTCTCCACCTCAATAAAGAAAACTAGCTGACTCGCTCTGGCCATTTAGGCCCCAAACTGCGCGAGTGCAAAACCCCGGTTTCTTTTTGGAGCGAGTTGATCGCTGAGTTTAACTTGTTTTTGCTCAGATTTAGCTTTTCACAGATTTAATGCTTGCCAGTTCATTTTCCCGTATCATGAGTCGATCTTGCACGGGGAATTTAAGCCCGCTGCATAATCATATGTATTAACCAGTCAGCCATAGAAACACAACAACATCGACTACTAAATCGATGATAACTCAACTGCCCTACAGTGCAGTTGAGACACTGCAACATTGCAGTGTATAAGAAAAGATAGGGGATAGAGAGAGGCAACCACACAGCAACAAAAGAAAAAACAAAAGACGCAGACGCGTCCGGGGCCGACAGCCCCACGCCAGCCTGCTCAAAATGGCCCCTGGGCTAGGAGGAAAGACCAGATAACCGACCGGCAAGGTGTGTACGGCCCGTGAAACGCGCCCCCACCATGCCCTTAGGAAAATTCCGGCTGAAGACACGGATTAAAGTTAGACAACTGGGCTCGCCCCTGGGGGCGGCCTCGAAAATTGCCCAGAAGGGCGTATCGCTCCTTTTAACGTCACGACCGCATTCCCCTGCCCGAATGTGATGAATTATTCTACCCCTCTGTTCTTGCTCTCGTTTCGGTCAGTCGTATTGCTAGGTAGGTAAGGCCGACAGTTACAATAGAATGCACTTAAGAATATGTAGTGCAGCTAACGTACCGCTAGGGTAAATTTTCAACGCCCCTCGTGACACTCTATCGTCGACGTTGCTCCGAGTAGCGATCAGACTGTATTACGAAGCTCGCATAGTCTTAGCATAGGTTTAGCCCCGTTTAATGTCCGTCGCAGTGTGTAATTACTCGGCACTCGAGGTAACACGGTTTAAGGAGCAGTTTTCGAAGCACCCTAGGGCCCCTGCTGATGTGCCCCATAGCTGAAACAATCGCTAGCATTGAGACGCAGCAGGGATAACCGCCTCTAGTCCGCGCACGCGCGGGTATCTGCTCGCTCCGCCTCTGTGTTTTTCCTTTTTGTACCCTGTGCCCCACATCTTGTTGAGCTGGAACGACGTCAGCGAGTTAATACTAGGCTTCCCCGACTAGATTCATCTTACCCGCCTCTCTTGCCGATAGGATGCACTCGTCCTAACCATAAGCTTTAATCGTGTAAATAAACTTGTATCGTTGACATCGAGTACAGTCTTATTTCATACCGAGACGACAGGGATTTTTCTGATTTGTCCGCACGGACGAGCAGGCACTGCCCGTAACGGCTTGGGGGCGAGAATGTCGCAAGCCCTGACGTGCATGGCCTTCTATCATATCTATTTCGTTTTGTCACTGGAACCAAGGGACAACATACTAGGAAAACAACAGCAAAATTTACCTCGTTTATGGCGATAACTCGATAAATTCACTAGGAATTTACTCTAATTATATCGATATAGAATTTATCGAAGGGAGCAGGCCCACGCCATCGATCATCCGACATTAAACTATCAGGGCTTGTCGGAACCCTGTGGGGGCCACACAGGCTACAATGCTCTAGCACGGAGCATATCAAGAGCTTAATTAGGTAAATCAACTCGAGCTTTAAATTTCTAAGGACATTTTCATCGTTTATTTCACCATTTACCCCAACAAATCCGAACTAAACAACTTCCGATGAGTCTAAGATAGGGAATAGCGGCTAGGCTCCATGACCTGTGAGCAGGTGTCAGTGCTAGCCTCCCTGGGGGACCTCAGAAATCATACCAGAGACTACACACGTGCGCAACCAATCGGGCAGGATCCGAACACGCCCCGTGAAGCGCGCCTGCGGCCTGCTAAGCTCCGTAGCTTCTTGGGTCTGACCAAGAATAGGGTCAAAATTTTTAGTATTCGCGGTCCGCCCTTGAGGTTACGATAGCAGGGTCGTATGGGCATGGTGTTAGGAAGTTGCGCCATGCAGCTGCGTCACCGTAACATAAGCAAAGTTCACTTCGTCAGCGTTTCATATTTTATGGGAAAACAGCATATTTGCTACTTAAAATTATAGCGATGTTGCTAACATAAATTGGTTCCATTTAAATATAGGTGTACTATTCAATATATTATAATTGTAAATTTTGGTTTATATGAAGTATATAATTAACTATTTCTAACGAAAATCTCACAAAAACCACACTGATTCAACCCTATTTTGATCACATTAAAGTCACCCTATATTTCGAGTTTATAGCATTTCAAAATGCATCCGAACAGAAGGTCATAACGTGACCGGCTTAGAGAATTTTTTTTAACTTGTGTTAAAAAAATTAAAAATCCTCAATTTAGAAACACAAAAGCCAAATTTTAGTATCTCCAACCTGAAGAATTCCCCCGATATCATGTATAACTTCCAAAGACGTATCTGCGTTTCAGCGGTCCGATACTTACGACAGAAAGACCTTCTACGTTATATACATCCGAAAACACATGCAACCACATCACCTTGGAAGATAACAGTTTCTCACTGGGCGCTGGCTAAATCACACTAGCTGATGCAGTTATATATATGCGATTAAACGATTAGAGGATAAGATTTCTCTATCATGTGAGTGAGCGGTTGGCAAATGTACCAAAGCTTTTACCTAAGACGAACAGGATCAAGGTTTCTACACTGTGTATACCAATATGTGGCATGTGTTTTAAGTGATTACTAGATTTTTGTATCATACATATCGACTTTACTTTTATAATATAACTACGCACACAGCCAAACAAAACGACGGTTGAAACAGAACTCTGGAATAGCTTGCAAGCTGGATGCAACTCAACGATTTAAATCTTAGCAAACGCAGTATAATCTTTACGGATCATGTCACGTTTTCTGCTATGGGTATGATGTTGTAAAGTTTTTACGCCTAGGATGATCGTATAAATTAATCTCTTTTCTCTAGGCCTAAGCTTAGCCTAGGCTCACAACCTTTAAATATTTGTCTGAATGGTACTGATATCAACTTTGCTGCATCTGTTGTGGAGGGACTTGACATGGTCTCAACTTATAACGTTCAATATAGTGCATAAAATAGTGGCCCCATTTTATTAAAATACTAAAATATAAATTTAATTTCCGCAGCAAAATTATATAAATAGTCAAAGCGACTTTATGCAATATATACCTTAGCAAATATCGTATGTTTGTACCTATAAAATTATAGAATCAAATATTCTCAGGAAGCGGGGTAGACACGATTTCGACAGTTCATACTCCACGCATTAACCAGTTATAAGTTTTCGGCTGAGCCGCGAATAATTTTTGAGAACAAATCCTTAATCAACGCCATTAATATAAATACAAATACCGAAATAAAAACGATAAAATAAAATTCCATTTAAAAGTGCTTACCTAGTTCTGTGAGCGGTAAAGCCATGTCTGGGATGTGGTTTTTGCTTGTACTTCCAATAAACAACTTTAACTAAACATCACGGTTGGGCACCGGAAAAAAAGTGTTTTTCCGTTTTTTCCTACCCCCCCCCCGGAAAAAAATGGAAAAGAACTATTTCAGGATTTTGGAGCCGAATATAGTTGGAAAACCGTTATGCAACAAAATATTACTGCCGTGCGCATTACTTACACTCATTTAAGCAGCCTTTACATTTCATGCTTATGATTTATATGGTAGAAATGGTATAACACTATCTTCCAACCATCGACTAGATATATAATCTTAGCATAAGCATAGCTTGCTTCCTTAACCGCATCAGAAACTTTTGCCCGATTGCAAACTTAAATTAAATAGGCGCGGTACTGAATAGAGCCATGGGATTTGTATCGAGCATATGAAAGCAGTAAACTAGGCAGACACAGGCCAGGCACACATGCCCGCAGGAATATATGGAACGGGGGTTGGTTACCTATAAAGTCAGCCCCCTTTAAGAAAAACCTAAGGGTTACACCCCTTGGTGATTATCCATCACTATCCCACTCCCCGTACCAGTCTGTTTACCTGTGATAGATACCTGCGGGCATGTATGGCAATTTTACCACGATGGGTAATATACTAAATAGATCGACAGTTGGATCGTAGACATAAATTACACACTCTATTGTATTAATGCACTTCCAGCATTACTTGGACGGTGAGCTGTTTGACACCTGTTAGTAAGTTTACACAATAATAAAAATATGAAGTATTTTCACTATTAATTCGAACCAAATAATTATACGCACTCCTATCGTTAAAGCCACGGTGTGGTTTTCGCATAACCGTGCCCGTTGGAAACATTTAAGTGCCGCTGCACTGTGTTGTAGTGGTTGCAAACTCGGCTCTTCTCTTTTAGCCCCAGCCAGAATTTGGTCAGTTTTGAAGATACAGAGCTCATTTTGGCATAAATCGATTCAGCTCGATGAGGCGGTTTAGAAAATTCTCATTTCCCTCACGTCCTTGAAAATTTTTTTCGACTTTTTGAGACCAACTTAAGAATCCAAAAATTTTTTTCTTCGGAATATGTTCACGTTGGGTACCGTTCGTCTTGGTTTGATGTGATAAATCTATTGGTGTGTATTTTATCGAAATCTACGCCACCGTTAGAAAGTTATAAGGGGCCCAAGAAACCCTGAGGGGCTACGTTATGACGTTAAAAAAGAACAGCTTTGAGCGGGGGGTTCCGGGAGCGGCAGCCCCCTGTCATAGGCTTTTACGCTTAGTGTATGTCTCATATAAGAGTCTTAGCTTAGGCTAAGACTAAGACTTAGGCTTAGTATATCGATAACGGCATGGCCTGCAATTTATTTCCGCCCTTCAGGGTTACTTGGACCCTCATAGCTTTCTAACGGTAGAGTTGATTTCAATAAAATACACAACATTAGATTTCTCTCATCAAACCAAGACGAAAGCTACCCAACATGACCGTATTCCGAAGAAAAAAAGTTTTGGGTTCCCAAGGGGAATTACTAGACCTCAAAAAATCGAAAAAAATTTTTTCAGGGATTTGGGTAAAATGAGCATTTTCTGAACCAACTCATCGAGCTGAATCGATTGATACCAAAGTCAGTTCTGTATCTTCAAAATTGACCAAATACTGGCTCGGGGGGCTAAAAGAAAAGACCCGCAAATTCCATGTGACAGCATTGCAGGTGTAGACCTTCTTTAGAAATTAAGGCATTGACAATCAACAACAGGATTCAATTTCGCACAAAACTGTTTCCTGCTATTTTCATAACAGGATAACAAGTAAAAAATAACGGTAAAATTTGACTTTTTTCATATTTTTCCGTTTTTTTCCGGAAAAAAACCGGTTTTTTCCGAAAAAACCAACCCTGCTAAACATAGACTTCAATATTGACACCAGAACAAAAGCACCAACTTCACCCGACAACGAATTCTATAGCCGCAGCCAAGCTTATTTCTATCGTAGCAAACGCGCAAAGCTTTATAGGTATAGTTATAAGATTGCAGCAAAGTATAAATGTTACCTGTGTTTTTGTGAGTTCAGTCTTTTCTTAGAGTAACTTTTTGGAAAAAAATTGAAATTATGTCAACTAAAAACCATATCAGTGCTAGGCCCGTGCACCGGGTAGTAAATCGCTACCTGGGGCCCGACCCGATTAACTAACGATGTTAACATTCGTTGCTTGTTCTCGTGAGCCGGAGTACCTATTTGAATTTACGTGTGTAGGACGTTCAAATTAGGTACCCAAATCTGTAAATAAGACTTGTAGGTTGCAATGATGTCGGGCCAAAAGAAACCTTTCCTCAGGCATATCGTACAGTAGTGCGCGCTGACATGCACATGGTGTTTAAGGAATATGGTGTGAAGAACCACATATGCGACTCGCAAGAATGCTTGACCTACTGTCGCATAAAACTGCCAAGTGGCACGATGAAAGTATACGAACGCTTCTAGACGGCAGACTTCGAAAGATCATCCTTATTGACGATATCCAATTTGGATTCAGAAGTGGAAGAACAAGAGACTCAAAGTTCAATCAGCAGATACTGGCGGGATTGCTTACAGTTAATGGCACAGACCTCCATTCGGTATTCATCGACCTAGAGAAAGCGTATGACACCTACCCATACGCATCACACTACCGTGTCTCCGCGAGAACAATGTCCACGAAATGAACAAAGAAGTCATCAAAGACATGTATATACTAAATAGTACAATATGTACACCTGCGATGAAGACAAGCTGACAACAGCGGGTTTGCACCAGGGATCGGCACGGAGCCCTTTCCTGTTTATTATCATCATGGATATTCTGGCCTGAAAAAACCGCCAAAGCGCCATGGGATATGTTGTTTGCGGATGCATTGCGGTGATCCACCGCATAATCGCGAAACCCCTGAAGAGCGAGTGGAAATATGGCGCGATGCCCCCCCTTGCGGATTCCATTGAAATTTAAGAGAAGAGTATATTCTACAGTAATCAATCCCACTATGTTCAACTACGGGGCACTCACGTAGTGAGCCTGTATATAGGAACCTAACATGCAGCAATTATTCACTATAGCACTTCCGTTAACGCAACTGGATAAACCAATTTATCCTGCTGATCACATTTTTAGTGCATAACAACTAATAAGAAATAGAATAACCACATTTATCGTTTAGAACTCAGAAACCGCCAACTATACTCTCATTTAACGATGACAATGTGGTAAGCTCTAATTAAAACTTGGCAAAGGCCTTTAAGGAAATTTCCCAAAACTTTTTGGTAATTTGAGCTTATATATATTGCGAAATTTTTCACAAATTACGACAAAATTCAGGAAATTTTCCGCACGTTGTGGAGTGTGGGGAGGGAGACTTGCAGCCGTCACGGGGAAGGATACTCAAGATCGGTAACTCCTAATGGAGACTTATGGGGTATAAGATGGTAGGTTTCAAGGGGAATCCAGGGGGTATTTGTGTAAGGTCTGTGATATCTGTGTATCGTGGATTCCATACCGAGATTGCAGATATGCCTGCGAAATAAAGGACGAAAGAATTTTCCACATCAGAAATTTTCGGGCTTTCCTGTGTAATCAATATTTAAAATAAATGACGTTCCACCCAACGGTCTAAGCGCAGCAACTAGCAAAATTATAATCACCGAACTCAATAGGATGGGGATTTTTCGAGAGAAAGAAGCATGAAATCTGGATAACATAGAGTGTTAATTCCTCGCGCAGAGGGTAAATAAGATTTCTCAATTCCTTCCGTTTGACATTTGAAGCCCCACGAGAACACAATGCGTTAAGTTTGACTCAAATTGAGAAAAAATTTTGACTAAAATCGAGTTAATGGTAAACTCAGACTTAGGGTTATGACTGAAAAAATCTACATTTGACACAATGGTTTTGCTATGTATAAAGAATATCGAATATTTGGGCTAAAGAATAACACGTAAATGTAAAATTTTGAATACATATTTAAAGTTTTATAATATATTTTCAAAGTGCCGGATCTATCAGTTTTCGTGCAACCGGCTTTCAAAAGTGGCACCCAAACGGCGGAAGAGTTTGAGATTACACAAACCATTGTAGATTATTTTAAAATCTCGTATTTGTACAAGTTGTTTCTATGTTTTAAAAAATTCTGACAATCCGCTGTATTTTGCACATATCTAGTGAATTATATTACCTTTAAAGGCAGGAAGACTTAATTGTTATTTTTACTTTGGATATACTATAATATAAAAGTTGTATTTTGCAAAATAGGGCATCAGTTCGTTATTTTTACCTATTTACTCACATTCATCGCAAAGTTAAACTTAAACTTTTGTAGTTAGTTGGTAGCTTTATTGCGTTCTTGTTTTAAATTCTATATTTTTTGCAATGAAAACTATTAAAGTTGTGAATACGCATTTGTCTCTCCACTTATTGGTGCAAGTTGTACTAATTTCTGAATACCAATTCCACTTATTAGTACAAGTTTCCGATACTCAAACTGGTAAGCGATAACTTTGGCTTATATAATTAATCAAAAAAAGAAGTCTTGTGTCCAAATTAGAATCCCTGGTGTTCAAAATAGGAACCTAGCCTTTATGTAAATCATTTGTATTAAAAATAAATGTACGTATGTTGCGTACTCCTATTTATGTTATCTTGCGTTTGGGTTAGCTATGTTTCTCAAAAGTTCTGAAGAGACTTAATTTTTCGGTATGACGGCGGAAAATATATCCTAGGTAACACAGAAAATTCTAAATACTCGGGTACCCGACTGCTGTAATCAGTGGCTGCTTTTGGAAGATTGAGTTGATTACAAATGGTCGCTTTCGTATATTAACTCTAGGTTGTATACATAATTAACTCGGCGTATGTATTATATATATATGTATTTTTGTTGTATGCCAAAAAAGAAGCTACTAAACAAGTCATTTTATAGCAAGCGTCGCATGAATGGTATTTCAAATCGGAATTTCAAAAATGGCGGGTGCTTTTGCAGTGTCACGTAGTCGTTGGAGGTACAATTTTTTGGCAAATTTTGCTGCAGCTACTTAACACCGTGAAATACACTCTCTGTCACAAGTGTACAAAATACCTCGGTTAAGGGGGCAGATGGTTTCGGCAGGAGCAGAAGAGGTGCGATGGATGGGTTATTCAATAATCCCCGTATAGCCAGTGTTTCCTAATAATTTTCTCCAAATTTTCTTTATTAAATTACTAAAATTTTCCGCTCGTCGACCTCATGCCGAAGGGGGTGGATGGGTATGAGGCATCGGGCTGTAAATATGGTTTTGGAAGTAAAACTTCTATATTTCTTAATAGACATATATGCTCGGCGTTACAGGGTTCCCGGAAAAGGGGGCGGAAGGGATCGGAGCGACTGGTATTTTGCCTACTACGACTCCTAGGGACACCATATCCTGAAACATTTAAGCCGTGTCCCACGATTTATATGCCCTGAAATTGCAAACCCTATTTCAGAGGCACCGTCGAAACCCCGAACGCTACATTGTGTTTCTAATAAACCGGATCCGAGAATGTAGTCCGGTGGAATTCTAAAATTTCCTGATGGTTCGCCTCCCAATATTATGCTTCAATATTTTAACTTAACCATATATATTACATATAGTAGTTTCTAAGTTTTTGATATAAAACTCCGCTCATGCGAAACCTATATATGTATCGATTTGTCCAAATTTCACGATATTCTGCTAACATATTCTGGTAATTCGTTGAAGTGTAGTTTCAGAGTCGGTTTTAAAGAAAAATTCACTAAACACGATTTTTTGTAAAAATCGATATAAATTACCGTAATCTCTTGAAGTTGGGCCAGTATGACTAACATTAAAGGTATATTCAACAAATAAAAAACGAACATAGTGGAAAGACACTGGACATCATCAAAACATCGGAAATAGCTATACACAATAGTAAAGTAATATGCTAAAAACATATAGTCAAAGTTAAATTTAACGCTTCTGCAACATTTTTAAACATAATACTCTTCCCAATCTTCAGTATTAGAAGAAACGAGCAGTATAATGTTGAGTATGTTAACCTGTGTTGCCCACTACATGCGGCTCAACGACCCGCGCGTACCCTTACAAAGTCATAGCTCTGTGCCCAAACAGCGGCGGTTGCAGCATGACAATTACCCACATTGCATTTCCCCTATTCCACAAGAATCTCAGTATCCCATCTATACGTTCGATAGAGCTATTATCCCATATATCTGTATCATCTGTCATTTTGTTTCGCCAAAGATTTCCAGTGGTCGGAGAACAAAAGTACAAAAACTTTTAAAATATTAAAAAATAGTCGTGAAATTATTAAGTGGCAAAGGCTATATTGACGTTATTTTGGTACCACTTGTTACGGATGATTAATATTTCTAGCCTTATAAACGATTAAGTGAAGTTGAGCGTCAATAGAGCATCTACTGTACAGATTCTAATTACAGTGGTGCTCGTTTTTGTTCCTCCAACAATTTCCCCCACATCTGATTATACGGATGACACAGCGAAGTCTGGTGCCCTTGCGCGTCCACCATTGTCCGATTCTCGTTTGCCCATTTAAAAATTGCTCCTTCCAAATTATAAACTGTTGGACCTTGTTTTTCAGTCAAATTGTTCATTTTTGTTGATTCAGAATCTGCAGTGGCCGAACTGGAGCCAAGTTGATGGTCAGACTTTGGAACGCTTTGCAAATCGCCGGTTTCGCTTAATATATTTTGAATATTTCGTGCAAACTTCGATCCGTTATAACCAACCGAGCAGTAGCAAACAACTGCCACATCGGGTGTTAGACACATGGACCTGCAATTATAATATGGATAGCAAAATCAATTAGCGCTCTGCTCGACCACCATAAGCAAAACGATGTACCCCAAAATATTTGACCATCATAATGCAGGATTTGTGGCATGAAACCACAGCGTACATACCTCGTAAAAAATTTTTCATACAATTAGAGCGTCTTTAACAGTGCATATTGAAAGACCTAATAAAGCTGAATGTGTAACTACAGACTAACATGTGATGAATTCAGTTTCTTCCGTTATACACTAGGTACCCTCTATGAAGAATATGTACCCTCGATGATTCAAGATACTGAATAGTTACGCTGCCGCGAAAAGCGAAATGTGTAGGTTACAACGTTTAAAATATGTTTCAAAGCACTTATCCTAAATTATTCTTCTTTCTTTTTCAGTTCAACCTAGTTCGTCGCACATAGCTATGGCGCCACTGACAATGTCACTGACATCAAACAGTGGATCACAGACAGAACTCATAACAATGGATGTCCACATAGTTACCAAAACAGAATGATCCTAAAGTCCTTGATGATGTTAATTTAAATAAGGTCGGTGCATTATGTAAGTTAGTCACAGTTCCGCTATCATATATCCGTGTTAGTTAGGTGGCCTTTGAATGGAAACCGTTTAGTACTAGACACTGCGCTGAAACCGTTGGGTTAGCAACGTCACTAAATTTATAAATATTTGCGATAGCCATCCAAGTAAGACTGGAAAATTCAGTGGCTTGCTAAATAAAATTAGCGAAAAATAATGAAAACTTTTGAACAATTTAGTAATACAGTACACATTTGTTAAAACGTAGCCCGGTAGCCTCGCGCGATATCGCGCGCGCTCGATGATGCCTCTCAACTCCCGCTGGATACCTGAATTTTCGCAATTGGAGTCGTTTTTGTTCCAAGCAAAATACATAATGCTCCTAATATTTAAACCCATTATGTGACTAACATGGTACTAGGAAAAAGCGATTAAAGTCCTTTCTAAGTTTATTCTATTGATGTGAATTGATAAACGATGAATGTTTATGCTAAACTCGAGACTATATACAGCACCCACTAAAAATGACTGTCGCTCGCTCGCGATTTGCTGGAAATAAATTTGTTCTAAAAATAGAATTTACTATTAATTTAAATAGTTTCCGAATCTCGAGCGAGCCACTCGCACGCGACTCACCCGAAATGCGACGGTCATTTTTGGCGAGTAATAGGTTCAATATTAACGAGCAAAACTGAATAAACATATTTCACAGTATAATAAACATCAGGTCGAACATATAATCCCAAAATTGTAGAAATCTAAAGGTCCGAGCGACGGATCTCGTATACTGAGGAAGAGATTACAAAAATTTTTAATTAAGAATATCTTAAGCACATAAAGGATAATTTTCTCCAATCCTATGCATGCGGAAAAAATCATCTGAAGACTCGAGTGTCTAAAAACTGCACAATTAAGCAAATTAAATTTATCACCTGTAACACAATAGCAACCAGGAGGTTGACTGAAGCTTTTATGCTCAACTTAATATCAAAATATTGATCACAACCAACCCAATTTTTGCTTTAAGTGCCCGCTGATCAATATTCGGATCAATTTGCTTGGCACCTTCAATGTGACTGGTTGTGTATTCTTGTTGCGACCGAACGTCAAACATTACCACCTAAATCGAAATATAATCTTAAAGAATAACAAAGTCAGACTCGAAAGTGCTGCTGATCGTTTGTACAAGTTTAAAAGCGCAAATTATCCATCAGCATTTAAAAGCATTATAGACACTGATTTAATATTAGAAAAACCAAAAAAAAAAAAACGACGAACAAATGATGTATAAAAAAGTCGATTACGACTTGATTCGTTAAAAGCACAAAAATGTGCTGTACAATCTATCAACAATGGTATTAAAACAAAGAAGTGAACAAATAAATGCTCAGTTCGGCTCGGCTCCCACAAACAGATCTTAGGCTCTTGGCACGGGTCGACTCTTAGTGAGCCATATCCGGCTCGCTCGGGTCAGTCCTACCGATGGAAATGCTGGTTCGGCTCTGCTATTAAGCTTCTAATAATAAAACTTTGCGTTTCAAGATAGCACATAATATACGAAAGACTTGTATATATGGTTGCGTTTGCAGCTAAAAGCAGAACCTAGGTTATTTCGGCTGCTCTTGCGGTCGGCTGACTAATGTGCTATATATCAGTAGTTACAATTACCGACTACAGCTTTTTCACGTACACTAGGCTTGGCTCTCCAAGACACATTACATTTTCCACCTTAGGGTCTGACTCGGCTCTTCAGACATGATGGCAGGCCCGCCTAGAGTCTAGAGCTAACCTGAGCTGAGAGCCTAAATTCCCACCTTTAATAGATAGTTAATAGTTTTTTTTATTTTTATCAAGAACACGCCGCGAACACTAGTTAGGTAAGTAAGGAAATGAATTATGTTCCCGACACGGACACATCATGCTACTACATTGATTTTTCAATAGTACTCTCACAACTGTGGAAATGAAACGTTAAAACTATAATTTTAAAATATAATTTTCACAACACTACGATGTATTTATTCTATTTAGAAACATGTCCAAAACAACGCTTAGTTTTCTATAAATATGTGTCAATTTTTTTCCATTTTTTCAAAATGTACTTTACCTTTTTATTGTCTGAAACTTTTAATCCCAAGTTACAAAGCTTTTCTATAAATAAAATGTAAATATTTTTTTGTTTCAACACGGCAAGTTGTGACGAAGATACAAAATACAATACAGCGAATAACACTTCATAGCCCGAAGCTATTCTGTGCAATCATTCCCAACTGGGCGGGAACACGCATCCAAACGAGCAGCTAACCTTCTTATTTGGGTCGCGCATCCATTCGGCAGCATCTGAACTCGACACCGTTGGTACGTCAGAAAATTCCGAAGCGAGTCCTTTGACAATGGCGTTTAAAGCTGCCATGTGTACTATGCTTTAGAGAACTATTAAGCTAAAGTACCCCCAAAACCTGAATGTTTAATAGCAAAATATCACTTAAAACCAAGCGTGCTAAGCTAACAGATTTTTTTATTTTCAATGCCTGCAATGCTCTACATAGTACTATTAATTTGCCGTCACAAAAATCCGGTGAAATTTATTAAAACATTTCTTTGACATTATTTCAACAAGCAATTTTATTATAAATGTAGGAAATCTCATTGACTTTCATTTTTGTCTAGCTAGCGAGGCTAAAGTAACCCTGAGGGGCGTAAATCAAATGCAAGCCATGCCGTTCTGGATATACTAAGGCTAAGCCTTCGGCTCTGCCTAAGCTATGCTATGAGATATACACTAAGCCTAAGTCGGGGGCTGCCACACCCCGAACCCACTTCTCTAAGCTTTTCTTTTTTTTAATGTTATAATTTAACGCCCCTCGGGGTTAGTTGGGCCGAATTAGTAAATTTTGTTGGGCAATAAATATAACTAGATGTATATATAGTTGAGTGTGTTTAATGCACTTGCAGTGCAAAATGAAATAAATGAAATGTTCGTCTGGTTTCAACCTAATTGTTTATACTAAAATAAAGGTGGATATATTTATTATATAGTAAAAATGTTTTTGTGTGAATTTTTCATTCGTCTTAAACAGTTTCTACTGAACAATAGTTTTAATAACCATATGGAAACTTTTTTAACCAAAAATGTAAAATGATTTACTACAGTGTAATGGGCATACGGAGGAAAGGCGGTTGTATTCCCTGAGGCGCCAGACTCCTCACCTGCCGCGAGGCGCCGACCGTTCCTGACAGGTGCTCTAACCCGCCCCCCTCTTGCAGGCGCTGAATTAACAGGCGCCGAAGGCCCGGCATCCCATTCCCGCCGACTGACAGACCACCTGGAAAGCTGAAGGCCGACACTTTCCGAGACTCCGGGTACCCCTAGTACCTCCAGCATACATGGTCTGGGCGTGCAACTTTCAAGACCTTCCAAAATTCTACCTAATATGCGATGGTGTATGAAAAATCCTATATCCACAAGGGGCGGTTGCAGGATCGCGACCCCGCTCCCCTTTTGGTTGAACCCCAAACAAAATTTTTTTTGATTGAGTCCGGTTGAAAATAATGTCGCAAATTGTCCTAAAACTAGCCTCTCTCGCACTAGAAAACAATTATTTTCAACCGTATTTTTGACCAAACTTTACATTTCTGTATAAAAATTCGCTATTTTGGCAACAGTTGCATTTTTACTTGCTTAAAGTGTACTGCCCTCCTGGGCACCGCTTTCACAGTTCCGAGCGCGAACCCCCCAGACACCCCCTTTTAGGTACCCACTGTGGACCGCGACCCCAATTCAAAATTCCTTGCTACGCCCTTGTTTCAAATATGAAATTCAAGACATCACTGAAATTTCCACTGAAAGGAAACGTCAAAATATAAGCATATTTTCCCATAGGTTTCCACGAAATTACTCCGATTACAATGCTGATGCGAGAGTACCCGTAATTAGTTCAATTTGCAATTAATTTTAAAACGAATTTCCAAATAATCTATATATTTTCGTTGCTGTGTAGTAATTCTCGATATCATATTCACTACAGAGATGGATAACTGCTACAGTGCACGTCCGATTCAATTTGTAGCAAATAACGGATTAGTGTAACAGGATGACGGCTTGGCTCATACAATAGTCCTGCCTTCAATCGGCATAACAGACACAATTAAAAATGTCACATAAGTCCACCGAAATTCACAAATCGCTAGCTTAATATTAACGATTAAAATTTGATTTCGTTGTTTACAAAAAAATTTGCATGAAAATATATGTATATAAATGAGTATAAGAGTAAAAAGTTGCATAAGAATGGATCATTAACTTGGTATAAATGCAATGTAACTGTGAGCGATCAACAAAACTACCATTTGAACCTGTTGTGTCATTAACTAACTCTATGCAGCCACGTCATGTTAAGATTTTAGGCGAATTTAAAACTTTGAATACGAAGACCTGCGCCAAGTAAAACTCATTTGTGACAAACGCAGCAATCAGTTAAAATTTATGCGCAATTGATCTTTGAATTTCTATGTGGACGACGCAAAAGTATTAAAAATAAACTCGAAACATATTGAAGAAAAATGCAAGGCAGGTGTAAATGTAATTAACAAACAATCGCAAAACTATCAACAGGGTTTTACGTATTACTAGATACGAATCTATACGCGTACACCGATAAGCCATATGTGATATGTACATTGTGATTCGTACTAATGATATATACTGCTTTTTTCAGACTGTGTATATTTTTAGCATTCCAATGAAACAAAGGTAATAACAATAGCCAAACAGCCGCTTTATTAAGCCTATGGCAACTGAGCAACATACGCATGATTTTGTGACGACATATACAACAAAGCAAAATATCATAACTGATTTCATTGGCGTATTTAGCGCTCCGAAAACCTTTACATGCACATAGCCATCCATTTACACGAGTTAAACGTTATATATGACCATAACTTACTAGCAATGTGGAGATAACAAAAATTAGGCAATAAATTGATCACGATAAGGAATTTGCAGGTGTGTGAACTAAGAACAATTGGCCTACTGCATCATAGCTACCTGTAGTGAGTAAATTTGACAAATGTTCATTTGATCGGAACTTAATAACGCTCTTCGCTAGCTTTACAACTTTACAGCATGTAACAACTAGTTCTCCCTATAACTACAGGAACGGTTGGCAAAAATTGTTTGGAATTAACCCTTTGCTGCACTTTTAGTAATGGCACTTGTACTAAGTCCGTCATTAGGGTGTAAACAAAAATTTTTCTAAATACATCCCGAAATACAGCGTACCCAGAAGTTGGCCCTTGCATATTTTTGAGCCCAGACTTGCACCCACTCGCCACTGGCGGTTTTTCCACTGCCATCAAGCCGTGCCTCAGGGGCGTAGCCAGAATTTTAAAAGGGGTCTAGTCCCACAGACGTCGGCGAAAAGCGGGTCCAGCAAAATTTTGTATTTTCATACATTCACAGTTGCCTAGTAACGAAAATAATCAAAATAACCACTCCGTCAACAGATTGTATTTATTCATTTATGTATATTTATTTTTGTGCATTGATCGTATTTTTAACGAAAGTTTATTAGGTTCAGATTACAACATTTCTCACGTAATTAATTCTTTCTGTCGACGACAGTCCCTTGCCGTGATTGCGGGATTGGAAAAATTTTTTTAATTGCGAAGCCCGTAAATGTACATATATCAGTGGTTACTTCGCAGGTTCATCATATACATCTCAAAACTATACTACTATAGTTGTACCTTCATCATAGTGGATTGCCTGTCAGCGACGCTGAGTGGCCAAGCTAGAGAACGTGGATGTCACCAACTCTTGTAGCTCATACACCTACTTGCCAATTAAGCATGCAAAACAGAAATTTGCCGCAATTTTGGGAACGGCAAATTCCTATGCCATATAGACCTTCCGCACAGGAAGAACCACACCCCCTGCCCAGAACCAATGACACCCCTAAGCCGACAGACGTTGGGCACCTACAACAGCTCTTCATTACCAACAACATTATGCGGATTGCTAGCATGTTTTTGTTAGTTTCCTGAGTTAGGATTTTCACAATTCCTCGTGCCATATTGTTAATTTTCACTGAATTTTTTTACAATTGTTCCCACGTTCGATTTCTCAGCGCTGTTTTACAGACATAATAATAGTTGTCTTTGATGCGTGATGTTTAGGTTCCCTTTTGTTTTGTTTCAATTTGGCAGTCGTAATCGAAACTAAATGGTTTCATTTACTGGACACTTATGCGAAGACTTAGCCGACGAACAGACGGACAAAAAGACTTTTGGTCACAGTAACTGTGCGCCATTTGGAGAAACCCCCCTAGATGCACTTTATCCGTTTCAAATTATTGTCATATATTGACTTGTAGTAAAATAATTTTGAAAATTTGACTTCGCTTTTGCTGGCGTCACCATCACAACAGTACTGTCAAGATCTACTATCGTCCGAATATCGATATGCCGGTTCAATTATTGTAAGCTTGAAACAACAAGAATTTCCGAGGCAGCAAATAATTATAGCTGCTGAGCGCGTTTATCGCTGTCCAGCAACTTCCCCCAAAGAGTGTTAAACGGATGACATACTCCTGTACATTGTCCACTCATATTTACCATTGGCTTTGATTCGTTTGCCCATTTAAATAACGAACCTTCCATATTGTAAACTTTCGTGCGGGGTAGCGCATGTATTTGCGGACTGACTGTAGCGGTGGAATCACATGTGACTTCCGGTCGTTTGGATAGCGCATCAGTCCCTGCAGCCTCTAAACCTTTTGCTTCAACCAACATCCGTTGGATGGTTCGTGCAAGCTTTGACGAGCGATAGCCAACGGAGCAGTAGCAAACTATCGGCGTTTCCTCAGTGAGATCAAACGACCTAAAGCCAGTCTTATTATTTATTAGGTATATACATGATCCAATAACAAAACTTAACATCACAGACCGTATTACAAAAACTGGATTACATTTGTTTGCTTTAAAAGGATAACTCAGAAATAGTACAGCACAATAATTAGCTATTTTTCATAACTCCTTCATATGCCAAAATAACTAACCTAAAATAATTATAGATTGATTTCAATAAATCTTTCATGTATTACCCAAAGTAACAGTAACTATACATTTGTAACGAAACTACAGAATTATGTATATATAAAATAAATGTTTCCAGAAACTTAAAAGAGACTTTTAGGCTTCTCCAATTAATTAAAATCATTGCCGAATTAAATCAATCAGGAGCATTTTTAAAACATTTGCATATATTGTTATCCTGAGAATTCAGTGATTTTCTCAAATATTCGCTTGGCAGAACTCACTATACAATAGATTTAAAGAATTACAATCATCGTTTCAGAATTACTGTCTAAAATAGGGATCCAGGATTAGATGAGGCATTACCCATAATGAAAAAATACCGATAGCCAATGCCAATATTAGAATACCTCTACCAACACCGATATTTTTAAACAGATGTACGTGTGTAATACATACATGATACACGTACATACATGTTGAAATACCATTTGTCACCATTGCAGTGTCTATGCTGACAATGCGAGTGCTTCCCAATGACGAAAATGTTCCCCAATTCTTGGCAATTTTCCCCAAACTTAATCAATTTCTGTCAAATTTCTCTGCGTGGTTGAAGTAAATATTGCTTGAGATGGTTCTACCCCTAATGGGGTGGGCGACCCCCTACCCTGTAGATGTTATGATTTTTAGTAGGCGGGTTTACAGTTGGTCTAAATTTATTGAAGACAGCTCCGATTTTATGAATTTTGAGAGGAGGGTAATATTACTGAGGCAGTCAGGCCCACCATATCGCACAAATCTCCAATCCGACCACCAGAAATTTTAGGAAAGAAACCGTTATTGCTTTATTTACTAATGCTTCAAAGATGGTGTAATGGAGCCTATGTTAAAAATATTAGAGAACTTGAAACTATAACGTTTTTCGTATTTTTCCAGCTTATATAGTGACACACTGTAAGTATATGTGAACGTTACATCGACATGCCTATCATTTTCACTGCCGCTTATAGGTTCATTTGTTGAGTAAAAAATTTACTGGCCACGATGAAACTACAATCGGGTATGGTACACGTCAGAGACATGCTTAACACGTTCAACGCCACCAAAGGTTAATTTGCTAATTAAACGATGCATTGCCGAAAAGGTAAGTACACCTGAGCAGGGTGGGCATTTGCGACAATATAACGTGTTCGCTAGCTAGAGCGAGTCATTCCTGATGGAACTCTCGGCAAAGTTGGTTCCCAGTCATTGGTTTTACAAAACAATGCTGCAAAACTGCCTTTAATATTTGTAACAATCTCGATCTAAATTTTATATATACAACAACATAAGTCCACCAAAGAACTATACACGAACTGGAGCTTTTGCTTCAGAGATTCCCATTTTATATCAGGATCGACTTGGTGGGCGTTTGCAATATGACTCACAGCAAATTCTTCGTGAGGCCGAGTGTCGAGAAGTACGAACTGAAAATACATATGTAAAAGTATGTAACATACGTGGTTCTAGGGTATTTTTATTACCACAGTATATTACGCACAAAAGGGGGCCCCCCCCCGCCCCCCCCCCCCCTTTTCTTACATTTATGGTAATAATGTCATGTAATATAAATCCATAATTCTGAAACAATGCCAATTGTAATTATCTTAAATCTATTGTATCATGAGTTGCCAAGCATGAGAAAAATAGCTGAATTCTAACAATATATGCAAATGTTTTAAAATACTATAATAATTTAATTCAGTAATTTTAAAAAAACATAAAAGTTCTCTTTAAGTTTATACCAAAAACATTATTTTATATATACATAATTCTGTAGTTTGCATTACAAATAGTTACTGTTACTTTGTGATAATACATGAAAGTATGAAACCAATCTATAATTATTTTAGGTTAGTTATTTTGGCATATAAAGTTTATGAAATATATTACATTTCTGAGTTATCCTTGCAACAAACAAATGTTACATCCAGTTTTTGTAATACATATATAATACATTTATTTATTGAACATATATATACCTAATAAATAAATAAGACTGGCTTTAGGGTCGTTTGATCTCACTGGGGAAACGCGATGGTGCTGCTGCTAGTTCAGCTTGTGGCTCAGTGGGAGCTTGCAGTTTGGGAGGTTGGTTGAAGCAAAATTAGTTCAAGGCTGCAGGGGAGCTGATGCGCTCTGGAAGTTCACAGTGTGGTACCGTGGTGCGGCGGGAACGACCCATCGCTACCCCGCACGAAACTACAACAAAAGGTAGTCCGTTATTTAAATGGGCAAATCAAGAATAAAGCCAATGGTAAATATGAGTGGACAATGGTACAGATATGTAGTCCGTTTAACATTCTTTGGGGGAAGGTTGCTGGACGGTTTTTGGTTTGGCACTGTAGTTTTTGTCCCCTCGGAAATTCTTGTTGTTTCAAGCTTACGATGGTGAACCGGGCCGTGCCGGACGATAGTAATACTTTGACAGGCTCTTACTTGCTGAGTGGTGAGGACGCCGGCCGAAAGCGAAGTCAAATTTTCAAAATTATTTTTACTACAGTCAATATATGACAATAATTTGAAACGGAATACAAATTGCATACTAATCCAAATGGCGCACAGTTACTGTGACCAAAAGTCTTTTTGCTCGTTCTGTTCGTCGGCTAAGCTGTTCCACATAGTTTCCCAAAATGAAACCATTTGCAGTTTCGAGATACATCCGAGAAGGGAACCTGGACGTCACATCAAAGATATTGCTATGTTGTAAAACAGCGCTGAGAAAATCGAACGTCAAAAATTCAGTGAAATTAACAATATGGCACGAGGGAGTGTGCAAAAATTAAGCTCAGCGAAAACATGCTCATCCGCGTAGATGAAGAGTCGTTGTAGGTGCCCAAACATCTGTCCGGCTTAAGATATCATTGGTTCTGGGCCAGGTGGTACTCCCTGTCGGAAGGTCTCATATGGCATAGGATCCGGCAAATTTCTGTTTTGCATGCTTAATTGGCCGAGTGGGTGTATGGGCTACAATTTCGTGACATCGCGTTCTCTAGCTTGGCCACTGCCGTGACAGCCGAGATCACTATGATGAAGGTACAACTATGTTTCAGAGATATATATGATGAACCTGCGAGAAGTGAGCCGCTCATATATGTACACATTTACGGGCTTCGCACAAATTGAGAATTTTTCCAATCACAATAATATCGTCCGACAGATTACGTGAGAAATGTTGTAATCTGAACCTAATAAACTTTCGTTAAAAATACGATACAATGCACAAAAATAAATATACATAAATGAATAAATACAATCTGTTGACAGATAGTTATTTTGATTATTTAGCCTAACAATCTAAATGTATGAAAATACGAAATTTTGTGAACCCCTTTTTCGCTCGGTGTGACTAGATTTCTTTAAAAATTCTGGCTACGCCCCTAAAGGCACAGCTTGATGGCAGTGAAACCGCAAGGTGGGTGGGTGCAAGTCTGGGCTCAGAAAACCGTACTGGGGTCTGCCTAGTTTCAGAAATGTATTAGAAAAATTTTTGTTTACCTCCAGATGACGGACTTAGTACAAGTGCCATTACTAAAAGTGCGGCGAAAGGGTTAATTCCAAACCGCAAGAACATTCCTGTAGTTATAGGGAGATTCGTGCTACGTGTGGTAAAGCTAACAAACATTTATTCATTTATCGAACACGAACATTTGTCAAATTTACTCGCTACAGGTAGCTTACAATGGTGCAGGCCGAGATATTTAGTTAACTACACACCCTACAATTATTTATGTGATACAATTTATTGCCCTAATTTTTGTTATCTCCACATTGTAGTAAGTTATGGTCTCATTATATAACGTTTAATTCGTGTAAATGAATCGTTGTGTGTTTTCGGAGCGTAAAATACGCCAATGAAAATCATTTATAATACTTGCTTTTCATTTATATATGTTCATCACAAAGTGTAATCATGCATTATGTTGCTCATTGCCATAGTTAACAGGGTGTTTGGCTATTGTTATTTACCTTTGTTTCATTGAATAGTAAAAATACAGTCTGAAAAGCAGTATATATACGAATCACAAAGCGTTTGTTGTACGCAGTATAATTCATATCTAAAAAAACTGCTGTTGAGTAGTTTTTACAATTGTTGTAATTACATTCCACATCCTTGCATTTTTCTTATGTTTCAAGTTTATTTTTAATCTTTTGCATTGCCATTCCATAAAAATTGGAAATCACATAAATTTTAACTGATTATACAGTTTTTGCAAAATTCCCCTTTTGGCGCAGTATTCTCCATATTCAAAGTTTTAAATTCGCCAAAGTGATACTTAACATGGCTTAAGTCCCACCATGAGAGTTAGGTTGATGACACAACAGTTCAAATGGTAGTTTATTTGATAGCTCAGCAGGATTATTTTGCATTTATCCATAATAATGATCATTCTTATGGTTTTTACTCTTATATTCCATTTATATACATATATTTTCATGCAAATATGGAGCGAAATGCAAATTTTAATCGTTGATATTAAGTGTCGGTGGAACTATGTAACATTTTAATATATATATTTTGAAGGCAGACTGTAGTGTGGCGAGCCGTCATACTGTACACTAATTTTTTTTTAGAATTTCAGACGTCTCAGCAGTTATCCATTACTATCATAGATATGATATCAAAATTAGGCTACAGCAACAAAAATCGTATAGATTATTTGGAAATCCCGTTTTAAAAATTAATTGCAAATTGGACTAAAAATACAGTACTCTCGCATCAGCATATAATCAGAATTAATTTATCGGGAATGTGCTTGGTATTTTGTCGTTTATTTCAGTGAAAATTTCAGTGATGCTGAATTTAGATTGAAACAAGGGCGTGGCAAGGAACGTGGTGCCGGTAGTGCGGCAGAGGGGTGTGTGGGGGGTCCGCGCTCGGAAGAAGCGGTCCCGGGACACTTTCACAATTAAAATCCAACTGTTTGCCCCGAAATAGCGAATTTTATACAGAAATATTAAAGTTTTTGAGTAGAGAATACGGTTGAAAATACAATTGTTTTCTAGTGCGAAAAAAAAAAGGTAATTTTAGGGACAATTTGCGACATTTTACAAACCGGACTTTTTCATCAAAAAAAAATTTTGTTTAAGATTTCCAAACCGAAAGGAGCGAATTGCTACGACCCCTCCTAGGATTTTTCATACACCATCGCCGTGTAGGTAGAATTTTGGAAGGTCTTGAAAGTTGCACGCCCGCAGTCTGTGATGGAAATCTAGGGGGCGCCGGAGAGTTGTGGGAAAGTGTGGGCCTTCAGCTTTCCAGGTGGGCTGTGGTGCGGCAGATCCCCCCCCCTTCAGCCCTTGGCGCCCGTGTTTGATTCGGCGCCTGCAAGGAGTTGGGCGCCCTGCGGTCGGCGCGGTCTGGCGCCTCCTCACCGAGACCGCCTGGCGTCCCCCCATTTTACCGCTGTAGGTAAATAGTTTAGTTTTTGGTTTTGAGAACTCGTATGGTTGCTTAAAAAACTATTGTTAGTAGAAACTGTTTGACAAATGAGAAATTAGGGCACAAATTTACTATATAATAAATATATCACCCTTATTTTAGTCCCTAGAACAATTAGGTTGAAACCGGGGACGAACATTTCATTTATTTAGTTTTGCACTGCAAGTGCATTGGACGCACTAGAATATACATCTAGTTATATTTATTGCCCGACGGAAATTTTCTAACTCGGCCCCAACAACCCGACAGTTAGGGATTGTAGTTTAAAAAAAGAAAAAGCCGAGATGGGTTAGGTATCGCGCCCCGACTTGGGCTCGTGGTGTGCTCCGTGGCGTGGCACCCTTCATATCCCAGAACGGCATAGGCTATTGGTTTACGCCCCTCAGGGTTCCCTTGCAGGTTCGGCTAGACAAAAGTCAATGAGATTTCCTACATTTGATCAAAATTGCTTTTGTCTTGAAATAATGTCAAAGAAAAATGTTTTAATAAATTTCCCGCCGGAATTGGGCGGCAATAATAGTACTATGTAGATTGCAGGCATTGAAAATAAAAAATTGTGTTTAGTTTTGAGTGATATTTTGTCTTAAACATTTAGGTTTGGGGGTACTTTTAGCTTAATGGTCTCTAAACTGTGGTGTGCCGTGGCATGGCTAAACGCCATTGTGGAAGGAGAACTCGCTTTGGGAGAACTTTGAATTTTAGAACAATCTCGATTTGAGGAGAATGTGTCGAATGGATGCGCGAGGGGTCTCACTGTTCCCGCCCACTGGGAATGATTGCGGCGGGGAGGTAGGGCTCGGGGTATGAAGTGTTATTCGCTGTGGTGTATTTCTTACATAACAACTTGCATATTTGAAAAACGAAAAAATTTCGTTTATTTTATCAAGAAAAAACTTTGTAACTAGATTAAAAAAATTTTCAGACAATTAAAAAGGTAAAGTACGTTGAAAAAATGGAGAAAATTGACAGCCTATCAAAAAACTACAACCTTGTTTGGAAACGTGTTTCTAAATAGAATGATCCATCGTAGTGTTG